>MNCI01028690.1:683274-748130 GCA_015680685.1 Gnetum montanum | reverse complement strand
GGGGAGCTAGGGGCGAGTCGGCAACTGGCGACAGGCACACCGAGGCCGCTTGTATCAAATCTTGCTTAAGGTTTTCAAATGGCTCTTTGCATTAAACCATCCACTCAAAGTGAACCCTTTTCTTAAGCAAATGTTCCATGGGCTGTAACTTATCCATAAGCCTAGTGATAAAAATATGAATAAACTATAATTTGCTTTATAATCCTCAAAGCTCCTGATGATTGGTATGTACTGCTAATTTAAATATGGCCTTAGATCAACATGTATCCTTGCTTTAGAGATTGCAGAGCTAAGAATCTTACTGGTCTTGACACTGAAGACACATTTCTTGGGATTGAGCCTAAGCTTGTATTTGAGGCATTGTTTAAGCATAAGGTTTAGGTCATTAGCATGATCATTGGCCACTTTGGAGTTAATGATTATATCATCTACATTATCGTTGACCAAACCTAACATGTAATCACTAAATATATAGGTCATGACTTATTGGTAGGTTGCTTCAGTGTTCTTAAGGCCAAATGGCATCATGGTATAGCAAAAGGTATCCCATAAGGTCCTAAAGGTCCTACTAAATTGGTGCTCTAGGTTGATCCTAATTTTGCTATATCTCAAAACTCCATCCATAAAGGACAAAAAGGCATGTCTAGCCATAGTATAGATAAGTTAATCAATAATAGGTAGAGGGAAGTCATCCTTGTTAGTCACTTTATTTAGGTCTCAAAAATTAATGCAAATATGGATATTCCCATTTTTCTTAGGGACTACCACTATGTTGGACATCCATTTAGTGTAGTTGATACCCCTAATGAAACTGGCTTGGTAGAGCTTTGAGATCTCATCATGAACTACTAAGGCCTAGGTTTAATTTTGCAAACTTTCTACTTAATTGGTCTAATGCTAGGATCTAGTATGCTGTTGTGTTAAACAAAATGTGGATTGAGGCCTAGCGTGTCTTCATATATCTAGGCAAAGACCTTAATCTTGCTTTATAGGATCTTAGTGATGTCTTGAGCCACTTGAGGTTCTAGTGAGAAACTTAGCTTAAGAGTTTTATCCATACCACTGTTTATTGTGAGAAGAATCTAAACTTGAGAGTCTTTGGTTATGTCACCTACCTCTATGTCAAAGGTTTTGAACAGGTCTTTAGGCCATTCTAGAGATTTCTCTATCGAGGCTATCTAGTGTATAAGACTCTCAAGCTCAAGATCTAAGTAATTATAGTTAATACACCATTCAACATCATCATGAGGTCCATGTAGATACAAAGGCAAACTAATTTTCTTCTAAGTACTCATACTTTGATGTTGCATTTCAACCATAAGCATATTAAGTGAAACTTGGGTAAATGTGAATAAATGATGCTAAAATGCTATAAAATTATGCAAATACATGCTATTCTAATGTAAACAAGGTCATCCAAGGCTATAAAATGGGTGACAAAAAGTAAATAAAGTGTAGTAAAGACCAAATAAAGGTCAAACCAAGGTTAAACAAAGTAAAATATAAGAAATAAGGCTAAAAATAGTAAATAAAGGCCATAATATTTCCAATTTTAGGCCTTAGTAGGCTATGATGCTAGTTTAGAGTCTTTGTGGACTATGATACCAATTTACAACCTTAGTGGGCCATGGTTACATGATGTCAAATGGTTGTGAAGGAAGGTCAAACCCACCTATTTGATACCAATCAAAGGCTAAGAAAAGGCAAATAATAGATATTAAGGAAAATAGAGAGAATATAAGGCCATATAAAGGCCACAATAATTTCAACAAGGTTGACAATACAACACAAGGTCAAAACAAGCCAAAGCATCATGTAATACGATAAAAATAAAGTAAAACAGGACACATATGATGAAATTTGGCTAATATAGATAAAAAAAAGGAATAGATTTTACTAGGTTTAGGCCTTAGTAAATCATGTTTTGGGGACACAAGACTATTAGGTGAGTTTAGACATTAGTCAAGGCTATTTGGACCTAGAAGTCAAGAGTTTTGAAGATTCTACATTGGGCCCCCTTTGTTTTCATAGGTCAACATGGGAGAAGGAATCCTCAGTTTGGAAAGTAAGGAAAGTAGGCTTTGGAGCATCTAGCGGTCCAAAATTAAGGTTCTAGGGCCTTCACAAGGAAGCCTAGGGCTAGATCTATCAAAATTATGCTCTTTGGAGATTAATAAAGATCAAAAAGTAGGTTCTAGATCCTTCCCCACATGTTTCTATTCTAGCTAGTATGGAATAGAGGATTTTCAGCATGGAGAGTCAAAATTTTGATCAAAACAAGGTAAAACAAGGTCAAGCAAGTAGCTAAAACCTAGATCTGGGTGTTGTGCATCCCTTAGCTTCATTTTGAGGTAATTTGAGGTAGTTTCAAGTGTCAAAACATGTTGAAATGGCTTTCCTCCCTTCTTCCACATAGGGCACAATATCCCTAGTGTGAATGAATGGGATGGAAAACTTGTTTTATGGATTCAAGATGGTTTGGAAGTACATTGACTAGGTTCCTATGCTCCTAGGGTTGCAGATCATGATTTTGCAAGTTTTTGGCTAATTTTGAATACATTTGGAGGTTATGTAAGGGTATCTAAGGTTTTCCCCATATGTCCACTTTGGGGAAGTTGATCTACCATGGAAGATTGGGGGAAATGGATTCTAGAGGTTTAAATAAGATCAAATGAGAAAATTCATAAGGCTATAAGGTCCTAGGCTTTTTCAGTGTAGATTTTTGGCTTCTAGGAGTGTCATCTTATCACAAAAAGTGGAAGACTAGATTTTACTTTTTGTTTCCATGCTACCCAACATGGAAGGCAACTTCTCCAACATGGATGGAGTAGGAATCCTAGATCTAGGCCAATCCAGGTTACAATTGATGTGCATGTCATCTTTTGAAGTTGCTAGGGCCAAGGGCTAGGGTTTCATGTCAAAATTTGGTAATTTTGAGTGATTTAAGTGTTTCTTGGACTTCCCCCTCTTTTTCATGCTAGGGATAGGGAGCTTAGCATGGAAGATTTGGGGGGGGGGGGGGGGGTGTAGGAAACCACTTTTTTGTTATTTGGCATCAATTTTCTTATGTTTGATGGCTCTAGTAGCTACTAACATGGTTCTAGATTGCATGTAATGTCATTTGATGTATGTGAGATGTTTATGAGTTCCAAATGAGTCACCCCCAGTTTCCATGCTAGGAAACATTAAGGAAGAGATCCCTAGCATGGAAGAACCATACATGCTAGATCTAGCCTAGTTTTAACCTTAATCAATCATGTATGTATGCCTCCACGATTGTTGGGGTTAAGGACTCTAGTTTGAGGTCAAGTTTGGTCAATTTAGAGGTTTCCAAGATGGTTTTTAAGCTTCCCCCTAGTTTCCACATTGGGGATAGCATGCTCAACATGGAAGACTAGGGGGTGTGTCTTTTCAACTTTCTATGATCACTTTTGTAGGGTTTGAGGGCTCTAGAAGGTGCAAAACTAGTCTCAAGTCTAATGTAAGGTTGTAGGATGTTTGTTCAAGATGTTTAAACACTATTTTGGAGTCTCTCAAAAGTTTCCCCCTTTCATCCACTCTAGCTAGTGTGGAAGAGGGAGTCCTTAGCATGGAAGAACTAGGAGACCCTACTTTTTACCATTTTATGATGTTTTTGGTAGTGCATGTAGGATTCTAAGGTTGTTAGTGTTAATTGTTAATACCTAGTTACTTCAAGGGTCATTAGGTAGTTTTTGGGATTTTCCACCTTTCTTCATAGTAGAGCTAACATGAATTTCATGGAAGATTGGGAGGAAGGATTTTTTTGACTATTTATTCTCAATTTTGAAGAGTTTGAGGGTTCTTGGATAAGTAGACAGGGCCCTAAATCACACACAAGGCTTTTTGGCATTCTTTTAAGATCTCTAAGTATACTTTTAGAGTTCCCCAAGGTTTCCCCATTTCTTCCATGTTGGCCAATGTGGAAGAGAAGGCTTCCAAAATGGAGGGATCAAGGGACTCCACTTTTTTGCTATTTTTGATAGTTTTGGCTATGCATGAGTGTCTACAAGGTTGCTGGTTTTGGTTATTAATGTATATAGTTAAAATTCAATCATTTTGAGGGCTATGAAAGGGTTTTTAGGATTTTCCCCTTCTATCCACACTAGGGTTGGGATGCTCATCATGGATGGAATTTTCCTCAACATGGAGAACCAAAGGAAGGAAATTTTATTTTATTTCAGGTAACTTTCGAAAGTTTGGTGGCTTCCAAAAGGTCTAGGATGATTTTAAAAGTTAAACTACATGAAAACTCTAATAGTTTTGGCTTTCCACTTTCATCTAGATTGAGATTGTAATGCTAAAGGTGGAGGAGGTCCTCCTTGGTGTGGAAGAACCTAAGGGAATTTATTTTCACAAAATTTTGACATTCTAGTGACATCTAGAAAGGCTATGAATGCTTTGGTGTTATTTTGAGATAATCAACTATTTTTCTCTTGCTTCTAGAACCTCCCATTTATCTTCCTAGATCCATCCCCCTAGTTTCCATGCTAGGAAGCATGCAAAAGATCTTCCTTGAAGTGGAAGAATCATGAAAGTTAGATCTAGGTTAGTTTCACACCCAATTGATCATACATGTTAGTCTGTAGGATTACCAATGATGATGGTCAATAGTGGGTGCCAAGATTCAGTAGTTTGGAGGCTCCTAAGTACCTCATGTAATCTCCCCTTTTCTTCCATGCTAGGCATGATGGCCCTAGTGTAGATGAGAGGGGAATGATAGTTTTTATGCCATATTTGGCTACTTTTAGGACATTTGAATGCTTTAGAGGGTTCTAACAGGGTCTAGGGATCACTAGGCTTTGAAAAATGGTCACTAGTTAGTACATTTAGGTCATTTTTGGCTTCCCCCATCTATTCATGATGGGTATGAGATTCTTAGCATGGATGAAGTCTTCCTTAGCATTGAAACACAAAATCCCAAGGTGTCAACCATGATTGACCAATTTTGACTAGGTATGGTGAGGTTCCAAGGTTGTTAGGGATGCTTGGAGGGGTTCTAGGTCATGTGGACCCACTTTAGAGTCAAACTTATGCTACATGAATGTTTTTTTTTTTGNGCGGGTGGGGGGGGGGGTTGTAAGAATGGGCATTACCCCCTTTTCTTCCATGCTAGGCACTATTTCCCCAATGTGGAAACCCAAATTTTTGTGGCAAAAGCAAACTATCCTTACCATGGAAGTGTCATTCCTTTTTACACATAGTGTATAACTCCTATTTTTCTTAATTTTAATCATGCACAACATTTAGCTTGACATGGCATCCAAGCAACATGGAGGAAAGAGCCAGAGTCCTAGGATTCAATAGGTCAATGAGCATGCCAGATACCTATAATAATTACCTAGGTCTATTTCCATCCAAGCCTCATCTATTGCTACTCCAAGTTAGGTAGCTCTACCTATTTTTGCTTGGTTTTTTGGCCATTTTCATTTTTTTTCTTACCATGTGTGGGGTCATTTTTCTTAGATCTATGTTGATAGAGGAGGTAAAATGAAATTATGATGAAATACTACCTCTTGATTTTTCCATCTCTGCTTAGATTTATGATTGTTTCATTGTTTTGGCCTTAGTAGATTTGATTTTTAATATCAAGCTTGCTATTTTCATGCTTTCTTCCAAAATTTGGGGATATGACCAATTTTCTCACATCTAGGCCAAAAGATTCATCAAAATTAAATTTCATTAAAATAATACCCTATTATTTTGGTGTGTTTTCTAATGGGTATAAATCATTCTGGTTGTTTTGGCTATGTTTTATGGCTATGTTAAGTTGAGTTTTAGCTTTTTAGCTTTTTACATGAAAAAAGCAAGTGATGTTTTGTATTTTTTTATTAAGAAAACATCTACATATTTTTAAAATCCAATGCCATGGATTTAACCCTATGTTTAAGCTTTCCAATGGCTTGTTTGGTTTTGATTAATAATGATGGATTTATTGCTATTTTCTTAAGGTCATGTAGTTAGGTTTTTGTGTGCCATTTTTAGATTTTCATGTAAATTCATGTTTTTTTTCTAAGTAAATAGCAAGATTTTTATTTTTTTGTAAATTTTTTATTGGTAGGTCTTAGCTTTGGCTTTCCAATAGAGGTAAAATCACTTGAATTGGCTTTAAAATGAATTTTCTATGAACATTTTTCCAAGCCTATGTCAAAATGAGGTTTGTGCCACTTTTACATTCTTATCCAAGTTAGTGAATTTGTTTTGAATAAGAGGTAGTGGTTTTGAATTTTAATTAAGTGTGGGTGTGTAGGTCTTGATTTAATCTTTCAAGTGATGGTGGAATCACCTTTTTTGGAGCCTAAAATTTTTTTTGAAAAAGTTTTTACTAACTCTGTGCGAAACAAGATTCATGGTGAGGGCTATAGTCTTTTGCTAATTTTCCCATGTTCGATGTAATAATAGTTACGTATTTGTGGTTGCAATGGTCATGGCTGTAATATTTATGATTTTTAAAATTATTTTCATAGTGGAATTATTGAAATTAGAGCCCAAATGAATGTTTAATAAATTTTTGGTTAAACTATGTGAAAAAGGTTAAATTTTGGATGGATGTGATTGATATGTGTAGTTTTTCTTGTAAAACTTATGTTTTAATTTTGTTTTTAAGAAAAGAAAAGGCTTTACTATTTTTAGAAAGATGACTATATTCCTTTTCTAAGTTTTAATGCTTTGTCTAAGTTTATGCATGGTTTAAGCTAAGGCTTAATTTTGGCTATAATATTTTGGGCTATGAAGTAAAAGGTTATGGAAGTTTGTAATAATGCATTTGTGTAATTTTCTAAGATAACTTAGATAAGCACCCTAGAGCTTTTTACAGAGGCTAATTTCACCTCAGATTAGGATGTTTTTCCCAAATTTGTTAAGTAATTCCAATTAGTCATAATGCTTTGCTTTACTTCATGCAAGGTTTATTTAAAGCCCATCCTTATTATTGTGGGGTTGGTGGGCATTTTATGCTACATTGATCATTCCAAGACCAATACCCCTCTTTCCAATATGCCTTTGGGGAATTTATCATTTTAGTTTTGGCCTAGGATAAGGGAATTCCTTGCCTACATCTTGTAGAATTTAAGTGTGATGTTATGGTCATACTTGTCCATAGATGTGGCTAGGGTCATAGTGGAGACATTGTCTTCTTTGGAATTTGGCTTGATTATCAAGTTTTTCATTGACAATTTGCCTCCTAGAACATTAGGAGGAAAAAAAGATTCCATTAGCCCACAATACCTTACAAAGATATGGATGATACCATAGTGTAGCTAGTACAACATTGACAATACTCTGATGGTGGTGCACAGGACCCACACATTGTTCCACACCTTGCCTAGCACCATGTATTTTCTACTAGGGTAAGCATAATTATAGTGTTTTCATTCTTTTCTCAATTTATTAGCTAAACTACCTTTCCTAAGTTTATTATTCTTATGAACTTCTTGTAGGTACAAGGTCAATGATCAAACCTTGGTAGTGGCTTAGACTTTTTAAAATGAATTCACCAAGGTTCCCTAGATTAGAACTATTGTGTAACAATAGTTAAGAGGGGACTTCAGTTCCTACACTACAAGGTTCAACCTTCTATACAAGAAGTGTAAAAATGATAGGATGATGCGCAATTGATGGGTAGATTACGATAATACTATACATTAGACCTTTACAGTTGGGGCCTCCACTCAAACCACACCAAAGAAGAAGAAGAAATATGAACATAAAGGTTATAGCTTCTAGGTTTAATGGTTATGAAAATTCTAATTAGTCTATTATTTTGACTAGTTATTAAACTCACTTATGTTGATGCTAAACTTTGGTTTTTGCTTTACAGGACCTTTCACCTTTGCTAATGTCACCATACCACTTTTAGAGGCATGTCATGAGGATTCCATCATCCTGAAGTTTGGTGAGGTAATAATAGCATAGAATTGGCTAAGGGGATAGGCACATGATACATTCAAGAAAAAATCTAGTGTGTATGATTTCTTGATGTGTTTATGACACACATCCCTTCCATCCTTGCTACAGAGATGTTGCATGTCATTGACTCCTTCGATGAGAAGGCTAGTCATTTTAGCACCATCATTTAGGGTGTGAAGGTTAATATGGATATTGATGAGGGACTCTTTTTCAAGTTATTTGGTGTTCCCACTAATGAGACAAAGGTTCCCATAAGAATAGTAAAGGAATTAGGCTATCTTGATGAAGTTTTCAGATGGCTTGTTGCCAACATGATTCACTTTGAAATTTCCATGGATGGCTTCATCAACGATGACACAAAGGAATCCTATCATTTGATTAGGTCTCATGCATTTCCTAAACTATTATTGCAAAATAATGTGATCAACATTATTTAGGAGTGGACCTTTATGAAGGTCCTTATGGGTGGCACCAGGTTCAACTAGATGGCTACTTTTGCTGCTAGGCTTTAGGAGAAGATCCTTAGACTTTGTATAGATACCACTTCAATAATCCACATGTAATTTGAATTTTTTGAAGGTTATTGAAAGATGTTTGTAAAGATTCTAGTGGTGTATAGAATGGACAATGGGTTTCCTAAGATCCAAGCTAGCTTTCTAGGCCTTGGATAAAGCACATTTAACGAACAGTGCAAGCCTAGAACCTAGTAGAGGAGATGGATGATATATTATCCATTACCACTATGGATCTTAATGTTAGGTAGTTTAAGTCCCCTAAAATCCCAAATGATGAAGAGCATCTCACATTCCCAAAGAGCATCCTAGAGGTGAAGCAAAAACATAGGGAGGCCAAAGGGATAGCTAGAAAGAAACTTAAGAGGCCCATGGAAGAAGCACCATCAACATCAGACAAACTAGCCCCAAAGAAGCTTAAGTTCAAGTTTAAGCCATCACAAAATGTAGTCATAGGTATGCTTTGCTTAAGTTTGGATATTTTATGTTTTAAAGTTTATGGATATGCTATAGTTTCATGTGTTATCTAGTTTTCTATGTACTATGATTGTAGACAAGCACTAGGTTATGGTAGCCCAAGATACTATGGAAGAAGAAGAAAGGAATGTAGAAGAGACACTCCTAAAGCAACCTGAGGTTGAAGGGTTTGCCAATGTGGATATAAATGATCTAGATGCCTTGTTTGATGAGGTGGTACTTGTTACATTTCCCATCATCATCCTAGAGGAGGAAGAGGAGGAGGGGCTAGGTATGCTCATGCCTTAATACTTTTGTTATATATTATGGTTTAATTTTGGTTTTCATCCTAACCATTCAACGATTGTTATGCTTATAGTAGTTTCTAAGTGACTAGTGCAAGCTCCTATCCCTAAATTTCATGTGAAACCATGGGTGGAGACTCTAGACAAGGTGGAGTTCATGTGTGGGATGGCTAAAGACATCATTGACCAATTGTAACAGGTTGCACCTAAGATAGGTAAGGAGTTTGTTTTATGTGACTTAGTTATTTGGCTATGTCATAGGTTGTGCTTGTGTTATGACTCTCGTAGGTTATACGTTATGTTTATGATTACATTTCATGCTTGTGTAGTATCTTCTATGGAGTGGGACCCTAGTAGAGACATGAATATTGACTCCTTGCTTAAGATTCCCCCTGGCCCCATGACCGTGCCGAAACCCCACCCCCCTTGGCAATGTATCTAGTGTACCCTTGAAGTTGTATGAAAGTGTTATTGATTTAGCAATGTTGTGTGCAAAAAAATTATGGGAGCTAGAGAGGTCCAACAAATCCCTATGGGAGGAAGTTATGGCCTTAAGGGAGAAGACTCAATGAAAGGAGGAAACTATTAGAGATCTCTAAGACTAAAAGGCCTTTATGGAAGCCCAAGTGGCTAACTCAATGGAATTGTAGACTAGGGAGATCATGTGGGCCCATTACTGGCATGTCATTCAGGACAAAGTAGTGGTCTTATAGAAGATGGTAGAACAATGGATGTAGATGGAAATCATCTCCTAGATGGTTGAGGATTGAAAAGATCACTACTCTTAAATTTTAGAGTGGGGTAAGAAAAAAAAGAGCCACAAGAAATAGTACAAGGTGGATTGTGGGGCCTACCTTAAGTGGCTCAAGGAGGAGTCAATTGAATGGTGTAAGAGAGAGCTATTTATCTAGTGGATCCAGGTAGAGATTACTTATCAACTTTTTAATACTACATTCATGGTGGAGTGATACCCTACTACTTAGATTACCACTATGGCAGGTGAGACCTCTATGACTACTATTACTTTAGAGCCATCTTCTTGGACCATAGTAGATAGGACTGGCATCATTTTTGGCATTGATCTTAGAGATGTTGACTGGGTCAACATGACGAAGGACCAAATCCTCCATCATTTGGAGGAAGGCCTTCCACATCTACTCTGAGAAGTTATGAAACTAGAATCATCTCAAGTTTGATATATTTTATGTTTTACATTTTTAGTATTTTATTCATGGTCTGAGCTATTGGTTATGTGTTGTATTCTAGGCATCAAGAGGCATTGGTAACCCCAATGATGAGGGTGAGCATGACCCATTACTTCCTCATGCAAACACCCCTCATCAGCCTCCATTAGCTTATTTTGTTGGCTATTTGTTTTTATTTTTGTGTTGATGGCTATTATTAGCCAATACTATGTCATATATGGTTATTATTTTTTTGACATTTATGCCGCACAATGTAGACATGACTATGTATGTTATGGACACTTTAAATCTAAATTTAAAATTTTGGTTTTATTTTTTGGCTAACGATATTGTTCTAGTAAACATTGTAAATTTTGTGAACATTGTGAATGACTAGGTTGACATTTTGATCATAACATTAAATGGCTAATCGATGTGATAATAGGCTAAGAAAAAAGACGTATAATAATAATAATAAAGATGTTTGCTAGTTTTAAGCCATCATGAGCATAGGTTATATTGTGTTTTCAATTTAAGGCCATAGTAGGCCATAATGCCAATTTAAAGTTTTAGTAGATTGTGATACTAGTTTCGAGTCTTAGTAGACTACAATTGTAGTTTAGAGTCTTAGCGAACTGTAATTTTGCTAGTTTAAGGCCATGATGGGCCATGATGCTAGTTTAAGGTCATAGCGGAGCATGTTGAGAAAAAGAAGCTTATATCTACGATTTGATGTTCTAAAGTATTTGAAGGTTTTGAATATTTATAACTCAAGAAATGCTGTAATAAATAAGTAAAAATGCAAAGTAGAAAGTTACGCTACATGCATAAAGAGTAAAACAAATCAGGCTACATAAAATGGTATAACAAGTTATGCTACATGGCTATTGGTGCATTTGGTTATAAGGGCATGGGATGAAAAGGTAAAGGTGAACTTCACTTATGTAGATTCTTCTTAATCTGTGTAAGATTAGGGAATGAGTAAGGTCTATTTTCCACAATCTTATGTTCACCATACTCTTCGCTAACAATGTTAAAAGGGAGTTCATCCCATAATGCATCCCATTGTTTATTGTTGTCATCATTGGCTTTCTTGGATTTTCATTCTCCCTTGGGTTGTAAAATTTCATGGTTAGGAGCTTCTTCCTAAAGCTCCATTTCAGACCCCTACTCTATGTTTACATTGTTGACAAATAGGAAAATCACATTATCACCATGAATGATGATTTCACCTCATAAGGAAGATGAATTTCTTGATGGATGGGTGAGGATACTGCTCATAATTGAGCCAACGAAGATATTCCCAAGATAAGGTTGAAACTTGGTGTTTCCTTCACCACCAAGAAACTAGAGGTTATGGGGAATTCCTCTCCTACCACAAAGTCTAAGAAGATAGACCCCTTGATAGCAACCCTTGATATACTAAAGGACTTGAGGGTAGCTATTGATGTAGGTTGTATTTGTTCCATTAGGCCAAAGCATTCAACAATGATGCATGAGATGACATTAGTTGCAGTTCCATCATCAACATGCACCTAATGCACTTTAAACTATCCTACATGTATGGTTAAGAATAGAGGACCTTGAGTTACTTTGTCATTTTTAGGATTAACCATGATTTCACTATTATAAAATGCTAGGGATGTTGACTTCTCCTCCATTGGTGATGGAGGGACTAGCACTACATGGATGGTTTTCTCATTAGCAAGGATGTCCTTACTAATAGGGATGAAAGTCAACATTTTGACTAATGCCTTATGATGTGTGGAAAAAGTCATGATTAGGTCATATAAGCTTAGAGTCATATTCTTTTGCTTGAGTAATTGCCTAACTTGGTGCATCATGCTAAGGAAGTTTTTATCATTAGCCATGGGCTTGTAACCATGGTTGTGCTTTACTTCCTCCATGCACCTCGAAATGTGAACTTTAAATTTACATTGTGGTTTTTGGAGCCTTTTCTTATTATTCTAGTTATGAGCTCTAGTATCCTCTGGTTGGAGTGGGTTGGGTAGAGGAGGTCATGGGTATAGCTGAAATGCAAGTGGGCTTTAGTGGGTTCACTTCTTTTCATGCCTCCATCTACTTANGGGCTTTAGTGGGTTCACTTCTTTTCATGCCTCCATCTACTTATCATCCTTGTTGTTGGGCTTTTGCTTATTCTTCTTCCTTTGCTTGGTTGAAGGTTTTTGACTATCATTCATTGGTTGTGAGGAAGAGATAGTAGTATTAGCCATCATAGGAGGTTGGTGTGTAGTTGTTTAAGATATAGCTATTTAGGTTGTATTAGGCTAAGGCACCTTGATGATAAAATAATCCCTCAGAGGCATTCATAACGGTACTCTTATGATGAATGGGGATCTTGAGCTGGTGGAGGCTGAAGAAACCCTTTAATCATAAGGAGGTACTTGGATCACAAATGGTTCTCCTAGGGATTTTTGATTGTCATCAATTTTGAATGTTGAAATGATGTAAAGACTATCATTATTATTCAATGGATCCTTGTAGACCTACATCGACCGATTTTATGATCAAACTAGGTTGGAAATCATCTAAGGTCAGCTCCTCCTATCTATCATCCTCTACAAGTCATCCCTTGGTGTAAGGAAGAAGTTTGTGTCATGACCAGGTAGTTTGTGATAGGGGTAGAAGTGGTCTAACTTGAAGTAATTAGGCAATTAAGTGTCATCTTTCATTACTCTAGTGGGGTCTTTGGCTATTTCACAAAGTCTATCATGCTTCTTTTATGAAAATTTAGACATTTATTTGTATTTAATACGTCGACTCCAAAAGTTCATCTAATAGATCTGATGGTTTTAATGGTAGTGTAGTGTACTTGGATCTATCATTTCTTTTAAAATTTGGTATGGCTATTGTTGATGTAGTGGCCCTAGAGATTGATGGTTGGTTATTATAGTTATTAGTGGAGGTGTTGGGTAGGTTGGTCCTTGGCCCCTGGTTCATGGTCTTTGTTTCTTTGGTCACAATTGCTACAGTCATATTATTTCATTTTTTTTATCTTTGTCTCTCTATGTATGTTGACTTTTATATGCTATGTAGGCTAGATCATGACTAGCCTCTACAACATCCTCTATAGTTTTAGTTTGAGAAAATTCTTGGTTGAGGAACCGTGGGTCAAGGTAGTAGAGCTTGGACTTGATGAAGTAATTAACAACTTTCTTAAGTATAGCCAATAGGTGAGGTTTGACTATAGGCTCTGGTATTTTATTCAGTAGTCCATTCCACCACTAGATGAACTCCTACTTAGGTTCTAGGGGTTCCTACTTGACCTTCATTAGTTGGTCAAGCATTGTATCAAGCTTTAAGTTATACTTGAAGGAGTTAACAAACTAGGCTATCAAGTCCTCTAGAGAGGATATGGATCCCCTAGGAAATGCACAGTACTAATCAAGTGCTTTCCTAGTTAAAGACATTGGGAAAATCCTCATGATGGTATGAGTCCATGGTTGTAAGAGTAATAATTTAGATCAAAAGGTAATAAGGTGAATTTTGGGATCACCTTCTCTATTATATTTGCTAAATTGAGAAATAGAGAAACTAGGAGGAAGTGTCAAGGGTGGGACCATAGGGCTGATGGGATCATCTTGGTAGAAGTCCATAATCTTGACTATTTGTGAAGTAGAGGCTTTAAGCCTCTTCAATTCTTCCATTAGGTCCTAGATCATCTAGAAAGCTTGATATAGGCCTTATGGTGGCCCTATTGGCTATGGGGCTTGCACATATGATTGAAACATTTTTTGTGGGGCTTGTTGCCTCACTATTGATTGTAAGAAAGAAGGGAGTGGTTGCATTATGGTCATATCTTGTGGGCTGAACAAGAAAAAGGATGTTTATGATGGTACTTAAGGCAAAAATAGGATAAATGGGGTATGTGATCCCTGAGTCACTTGGGGTCCTATGGTGGATCCCAAATGGGTAGTTAATGGATTTGTGGTGGTAAAAACCATGGCCAATGGTTGTATAGATCGAGGCTATGTAGCAAAGTGTAGTGGGCAACATGTCAATCATTTCTCTTTCAAGGGTAGCCTCCATTGGCAACCTAGGTAGGCCTACCAAATGGCAATGCAAGAGGTTGAACAAGCACCTCATGAATCCCACAGCCAAAGCAAAGGCCACAACTAGCAAGCTGCAACTGAACACTAGGGCCCCTCCTCCTAAACAAGCCAAACAACCTAGATCCAAGTCCCTTCCATGAGAGATCTGTCTCTCAAGTTGCATGAAGGAGGTCAAGGCTAACATAACTGCCAATGAAAAGGACTTCGTAGCTACACTAACCTAGGTGAAACAAATGCTCAAGTAAAAGAACACAATGCTGAGCTTGTATGACTTGGTCATGACCTCATTTGCTTACTACCAAGTGTTGGCCCAAATGTTGACCTCCATTCCTATTATGAAGAACATCCCTATAGATGAGAAAGCTACCTATGCAACAATCTTACCTTCTACACCATAGGAATTGGGCCCATCATCCTTAGCCTTTTATGATGAAGCAGTCCAAGTCAACCCTAAATGAGGAGAGGTCACAACAACTCCATTGTTAATTAGCATACACATTGGGCAGTGCATCATTTGCAAGGTGCATGTTGATGATGGTGTGACAAAAAAATGTATTTCTGTACTCCATCATTGATAAGCTAGGCTTTATAGACAAGATTAGGCCTACCAAAATCATGTGTTTAAAATCCTTATATAGATCATGTATCATCATTAGGGGCATAATCAACATTTCCTTCATGGTACGGGAGTAGTTCCCCACCTTTGTAGATTTCACTATCATAGAGGAGATGCCAAGCTTCAACCTGATCCTACATAGGCCTTGGCTAGCTCAGCTATGGGTTATCTCCTCTCCAATCCACCAAGAAATTCACCTTCCATGTGGAGGTGGTTAAGTTATCATCTACAATGATAATGTCTTCCCTTTGGCCATTGATCACGTAGACATGGGCCAAGTGTTAGAGGTGGAATTTCTTGGCAATGCACCTACAACTACCAATGCAATGCCTAAGGCTAACACACTTGAATTGGTAGTTGAAGCCAATAGCCTCCTAGGGGACCCTAAGCCTTATGCACCTCCTAATCCATGCTTGGTTAGGAAGAAACTACCTAACCAAGATACTCCCTTGGTCAAAAATGCTCTAGGAACCTATCCACCCTTTCCTACCACAATCTCCACATTTTTTACTTTCATTTACATTACACTAGTTTATGCATTTACATTTTTCCTACTTGCTTAGTTTAGGCATTTTCCTTTATTTACACATCATCTTTCATTGTTTGTGCATTCATCCACTTAGATTATGCATTGCATTTGAAAAACATCAGAAACACATAAAAATCATAAAAAACAAAAATACAAAAACAATGCATGGCCTGCAAAGACCTTAAACTAGCACATGGCCTGAAAAGGCCTTAAGCTAGTGCATGACCCACTATGGCCTTAAATTGGCATCTCTAGCCTACCATGGCCCTTAAACTAGCAATCATTGTCCAAAATGACTCAAACATAGGTGGCCCAAAATGACCTAAAATTATCACATTTTGCATTACTTACTCTTCATTTGTGCATATTAACTTTGTTACAACAATTGCTACTTGATGTTGTTTTTCTAGTTGATTTTTATAGGATCTTGTAGGCACACAACATGGCTATGCATGCAACATCGTACCTCACCAAAGCAAGGTAAGTACATAGCTCATCTACCATGATGCTAAAATTGGCATAGCCATTTGCCATGACACTAAAATTAGCATTGGGCTCATCCACCATGATGCTAAAATTGGCACAATTTGTTCTTTGATCATGATGTAAACTAACACAACATCCACCATCTACTATGATGTTAAACTACCACCTAGTAGTCTACTAGGACTATAAACTAGCACATCATAGTCTGCTAGGACTTTAAACTAGCATGTTGCTAATCGTTTGAAGTACCTACCATTATCACAACCTTTGGGGCACTCACAACATCATCGCACTGGCACTTCCATTAGCTTTCAACAAATTTGCAAATAGTTTAGCTTTTCATGCATCTATAGCACCTTTGTATCTAAAATTTCACTTGCATTTCACATTTTGTGATTTTCTTGTTTTTTCAATGTTGTGTTTGTAGGATGAAACCCTAGAGGTAGTCATGTAAATGTGCATATCATCACATCAACAAGTCATCACATTGCTTTGATGTGCATGATTAGGTTAGCTAAGACACTCAAGAGTACACATCCCCTTCATCTCATTTTAGCATATACACATCCTCACATTATAGCCTATGCATGTCCCCTACATTTCCATACCCTCTTACATTCCCTGCACTCCCTTGCATGTAAACTCCTCTGATGCATACACACTATAAATGCACATGGAATACTCTCTTTACATCACACTACTAAACCCATGGTGGACATAATGCAACTCATCCCATGGGGAGCCTCTATTGGCTAGTCAAAGCCCAAGTGAATGTAATGCACCTCATCCTTGGGAGGAATTCCCTATCGTATAGACACAACGTGGTTGCATCAAAAGCAAAGCCCGTCTACTCAATGGCCTTGAAAGTCCATCCACTCAATGGCCAACATTCTGCAACTAGCATTTAGCAATAAGCTAGACCCAATGGAGGTTTGCTTCAAGGAAAAAAGGAAATAGAAAAAATTAAAAAAAAAAGATAATGGGAAAAAGCACATCCATAAGCAAATTGATAGTGCTACAGTTTTGCAACTAGCCCAACCTCAGATTGACTTTGACTCCCTCATGAGCACTTTGACGAGAGGTCAACATTCTAGGGACAAGCCACTTCATGCCATGGTCACCATAAACTATGCTCAGTTTGCATCTTGTATCATGATACACTAATTTGCATTTCATCTCCCCTTCTTGCATTTCATCTCCCTAGCATTGCCTATACCCTTTGCCCCAACATACCCCTATCCATAGCACTATTGAACATAGTGGAATGACACCCAATTTGGTATTGACAAGTGATGTTGGTGCCATGGCTACTATGATGTTTTGCTATTCTTTGTTGACATCTCTTCGTCCACTCCTCTAGATATCAATAAAGAGGGGCCAATAAAACACCACCAAATTTGGAGCTCCCAAGCCTCATCTACAAATTTAGAAAAGTTTTTCTAAGTGTTGAGACTACACTCCCACTGCTGGGACTACACTCTAGAGTGTAGTTAGTGTAGTTGGCACTAACAATTTAGATTTGCATAATTTTTCTAAGTGTCCTAACTACACTCTCCAGTGCTAAGACTATGCTCTAGAGTGTAGTTAGCACGGAACATTAGTTTTGCAAAATTTTTCTAACTATTGGAACTATACCTTCTAACCATGCTTAGAGCGTAGTCATCCTAGGTGCCAGATTTTGCATAGATTTCTCTAAGTGTTGAGCCTGTACTTACTATGCTCACTACACTCACTATGCTTGCTACACTTAGGAGCATAGTTAGCCTTCCCTAGAGCATAGTTAACACTTAGCCACATTTTTCCAATTTTTTCTAGTTTATGAGCAAGTTTTGCCTAAGTATGGGACTATCCTCTCACTACACTCCAGAGTGTAGTTAGAGTGTAGTTGGCAAGCACTACCACCAAAAGGCTCCACACCATAGCATTAGCATTCGCATCAATTCCATCACCTCTCTAGCAGTAGCAATTGTTATTTTTGTCTCTTCCATTTTCAAAAACTTGTAACTACACTCTGGAGTGTAGTCTCCAAAAGTTACATTTTTTGGTATTGATTAGCATTTTTACGTACATTGTGGTCTTCTCCATGTAGCTAGGAAGCATATTCATAGTCTCTTGGCTTCACAGACTCCATCAAAGCAACAAAACCACTCAACACTACAGAGCTTAACACTAGTGTAGTTGGGATGAGAGTAGTCCCAACTACCCCAATGTGTAGTCCCACCTACCATTCTACCACATGTTTCATGATCTACATTTTGGACTAACTCTAGCCTTATAAATACCTTGCATCCCAATGTTTTAGGGGTTGGCATTTTCATTTGGCATCCAACATTTTAACATTCAACACTTAACTTCTTGGGTGAACGAGACCTAGATGCACCGATAGAGAGGTAGAGTTGCACACCATGTGGTACATTGTAGCCCAATTGCACCCTTGTAGGATGCCACAAAATACACCATAATGGCCAACTTGATAGGCATAGCAAATCATAGTGAGCATCAGACTTCATAGCTCAACACCACCAAGACTGTGACTACGCTCCCACTACACCTGTTGTACACCATGTACCTTTTAAATCCCTTTTGGTGTTAACTATGCTCAACCCCATTTGGGGTAGTGTTGCATTGCTCTCTCTTATTTCTTTGCATTTTATTTTCATTTTTTCACATTTTATTTTCATATGTCCTACAACTACACTCAGGTGGTAGTCCACACATGCCAACACTCCCGTTTTTTTGCCAAAAAACATTACTACGCTTGGCACTATTCACATGATTACCATCAACTACACTTAGAAACATTTGTATTAACATTGTTTACACTTTGTAAGTTCCTATTCAATTGACAAGATCATTTAGGGCACCCCTATCTCGAACTCTAGCAAGGCCCTCATGTTGACATAGGATTAAGCTATGCATCTGTCAATCCCTCAATGTTCCATTCTCCAAAATTTTCAGTTGCTGCATGCTCCCCTACCACAAAGGCTCTTATTAGCATGCCCTTGATAGTGACATGTGATCCATTGAAGGATTTTAGGAATGTAGTTTTCATTGGCCTAATTTGGTTTGTGAGGCCAAGCTTATCGATGATGATGTATGGTATTACATTTTTTGTTGCACTGTCATTGATGTGCACTTTGCAAATCTTGCATTGCCCAATGCATATGACCATAAATATTAGAGCTATGATGACCTCCCCTAACTTAGGGTTGATCTTAATTCCCTTGTTGCAAAATTCTACGGTTGTTGAACTCAATTCTTATGTTATCGAGGAAAATATCATGACATGGATGGTGTTCTCATCCATAGGGATGTCCTCAATAACAAGAATGAAGGTGAACATTCATGCCAGTTCCTTTCAATGGGTAGATGAGGCCATGACTAGATCATACAATCTCAATATTGTATTTTTCTGCTTGAGAACTTACTTGACCTAGGTTAATGCATCTACAAAGTCTTTGCCATTGTCTATAGTTTTGTTGGCCTTAACCTCCTCCATGTCACCTAAGAGATGGATCTCTCATAAAGGGGACTTGGGCTTTGCTTGCTTGGCCTATTTGGAGGACTTAGTGCTCAATTGTGATTTGCTACTTGTGGCCTTTTTAGTTGCTTTGGCCATAGGGACTACAGAGACAAGGACCAACTTCAACTGACCAAGCGCTCTTTGGTCTCATTGTTAGCAATTTCATTTGTAAGGCATTCATTAGGCCTCTTGTGTTGCCATCTAGTGGGTCTACCCATGTTTCTAGAGGGATCAGCCCTTAGATTAGAAGAGTCTAATGCACTACCCACTACCAAGCTTTGGGTAGGTGAGGGGCCAGCACATTGTGGCATCCTACTAACAAACAACTATTGGGTAGTTGTTATTGCAACATGCTATAGGACCCTAACCATGAAGGATGTTGTGGGTGCCTGAGGTGATGCTCTAAAAATGAAAGGGGGCCTCAAAGTTGTGGAGGTTGAGGGGACCTTTGCGCTATTAGAAGGAACTTAGATCCCAAAAGGCTACTACCTTAGTTCTAGCTTGACACCCATACTAATGGTGTTTATGACATAGCCAACATCATCTACATTTGTTGTGTTAAGCACTAGTTTGTCCCTATCTATCATCCTTTGCAGATCATCTTGCACAAGTTGATAGAAGTCCATGCTATGACTAGACAACTAGTGGTAATGATAGAATTGGTCCAAATTGAAGTGTTTTGGGACTAGAGGCTTATTCAGTGATGCTGAGGTGAGATTCCTTAGCAACTTGTAGTACCTATCATGCCTTTGGCAAGCATCCTTAGACACTTTTTTGTGTTGGATTTTCCTAACTTTCAATAGATAATCTAGTAACTCTAAGGGTTTTAGTGGCAACAAGGTATACTTTGAGTGATCCTTGCACTTAAATTTGGGCCTTAGAGTGGCTTCTGTTGTGGGCACTATAGATGTGGATAGGCTAGTTACCTAGGTGCTAGAGTTGGTAGCTTTGTGAGTTGGGGCTTTGGGCTACTTAGCTATCAAACTCAAGTTGGTTGCTTTAGTATGTGTGGCTACTATTTCCACTATTGCATTTTTCTTGTTCACACACTAGTTTTTGTGGGCCATGTAGGCTGGGTTCTTGCTAGCTTGCACTATGTCTTCTATGCTCTTTGTTTGAGCAAAGGCCTAGCTTAGATACTTTGGGGCCAAGTAATATAGTTTTGACTTGATGAAGTCATTAACTACATCATTGAATATGGAAAGGAGGTGCGTCTCTATGGTTGGCTCTTGTATTTCCTATAATGAGGTGCTCTAGCATTGGATGAATTTTTGTATGAGCTCTAAGTGGCCCTGCTTAATCTGCATTAACTGGTCTAGGGTAGTTTTAGGCTTTAAGTTGTACTTGAAGTGTGTCATGAGTTGGCTTAAGAGGTCTTCCAGAGAGGAGAGAGAGGCCCTAGATAGTGCTTGGTACTAGTCTAAGTCTATGCTAGTTAGTGACATGACAAAGACACATATGATGGCATGTGGCCATACTTCTAGAAGCTATCACTCTGACCTGAATGTAACCAAGTGCATGTTGGGATCCCCTTCACTATTGTACTTGGTGAGTTAAAGCAATAGGACCTCAGATGGTAGAGTTAGGGATGGGACCACAAAACTTATCAGGTAATCCTAGTAGAAGTCCATCACCTTGATAGTTTCAAAGGAAGTAGCTTTAAGTTACATGATCTCCTCTATTAAGGTTTGGATTAGTTGGAATGCCTAATCCAAGTTTTTAGATGCACCAAGTAGTTGTGTTGGCTATGCTATGTGCTATATTGGTTGTATAGACTAGGGTTAGATTGTTGGTTGTGGAGTCATGCAATGTAATTAGTGTGTTGGCTATGCCATGGGTGTGATGACCAGGGCAAACCACACTTGCATGGGTTGGATTGACACTAAGGGCACTGACAAAGTAGGTGGAAGATAGGTTGCTTGAGTTATTTAGGGCCTAGAGATGACCCCTACATGAATGTACAACTGAGATAGCATGATGGTTGTTGGCAAAGATGGCTGGGTAGGTTTAGATGATACCATGAAGGGTAAGTGAAAAGGGGTTGTTGCATTATATTGCATGTATTGCATTTGATGCATTGCCACTACAATCATTGACCTAAGCCTAACAAAGTGGGAAGGTGATGCCAGTGTTATAACCATCTCAAGGAGGATGGGTGAACTAAACTAAGGGGAAGCTAGACTAGGAAGTGGTTGTTGGAAAATGATGTAAAGGGGGCTCTTGTGTTCAGAGTGGGCTTTGAACTCATCTTCCTCCTCCTATAGGGCTTCCTCATAGTTTGTTCCTACATCATGCTTGTTTGCATGGATGAGCTAGGATGATAATTGTGGTGGGACTACATGAGTGGGATGACACCAAATGAGGAAGGGATATACTCTTATCCATCCTAGTGGATTAGTTCAAAGTTCCATTTTTCCTTCATGTCAAGGTGATCTATGGGTAACCTTTCTTGGCTCTTTGTACAGATGAAATTTTATTATTTGTTGCTTAGCCTAAGGGATGGAGTTGGTCCTACCATGGTGAGGGTGCCAAGTCCATTTGACACCTATGTGGAAGGTCGACCTAGATTCATGGTCATAGATCAAGTTGTGAAAGGGAGAGCTATGGGTTACTATTTGCAAAAATGGCTAATTCTAGAAATTGCAAAAAATGGCTAACTTTGGAAATTGTAGAAAAATGAATAAATGTGGAGAGTACAGAAAAATGGCTAACTATGGAGAGTGCAAAAAAATGCCTAACTATGGAGGCTATGCTCTCTATGTTAAGAGATAACTATGCTCTCCATAGACTAAACTCTCTACCAACTATGTCATCTACTCTAAGAGAATGAAGACATAGAAAAAAAGTGGAGAGAAGTATGATTTGGATTGCTATGTGGGGCCCTAGGGGGACCAACTACAAGGTCCAATCTATACTAACTTGTTGATAGACAACTATGATGTAGAGGGTGTGCAAGACAACCACAATGAAGTCCAAAAAATTGGTTCAGATCTTATTCTAGCACCAAAAACTATAGCAACTAAAACCATCAGAAGTTGGAACATTGATGGATGCATAGATGCATAGCCTAACACCATGTCCACATGAGAGCCTACTAGAGGCAAAGATGGGGTGCCTAGAATGGTCTTGTCGATCAAATAGGGACATACCAAATGTGATGCCAAACAATGCTAAGTGTTAAAATGGTACTCATAGTGTTAATGGTCTTGACAGTGTCAGTGGTGTCAATGGTGTTAATGGTGTAGAACATAGTCACAGTGCCTAAGGGGGAAAGTGTAGTTAAGTGTTTCAGCAAAAATGAGGCTGCCAACATGTGGAGACTGCTGCTTGAGCATAGTTGTAATGTGACCACACATTAAAAATAGCAAAATTTCAAAGAAAGTGTGAAAAATGAAAGAGAGAGAAATAGAACACCACCTCAAATGGGGTTGAGCATAGGTAACTCTAAAAGGGGTTTAGAATATACACAGTGTATAATAGGCATAGTAGAGAGTGTAGTCATAGTCTTATAGATGTCTAACTATGAAGTTTGGCACTTGTTGTGGTGTCTATGCTTGCCAGGTTGGCTGTTGCAGTGTACCATGGGTTGTGGTGTTCTACTAGGTTATGATGGGGTTGTGATGGGCCATGGTATGCAACTCTACCTATCTCTAGTTCACTGGTGTGCCTTTGGATCTTTGTTTGCCCAAAAATGCCAAAATGCCAAACTACTGTGCCTTTGAGTCTCATTCATTGTAAATGCCAAATGCTAAAATTCGAATTTTTCAACACCCAAAATGAAGAGGGCTAGGGATATTTATAGGTTTAGGGTTCTCATGAAATGTAGATTGGTTACCACATGTCAGTGGGATGGTTGGGACTACGTTGTCACCCAACTATGCTCTCCATAGAAGCAAGTGGTGTTATGCTATGTTGTGCTTTGACAAACTTTGTGAGGCTATGAGATGGTGACTATGCTCTCAACTACATGTGAGTGTGCTAAGAGGACTATAATATACCTAAGAAAATATGAAAAAATGCAACTCTTAAAGACTATGCTTTGGGACTATGTTGTCTACTATTTGAAGTGGGGTTGAGCATAGTTACAATTTTGGGACAAAAGGGGATGCAAAAGAGATGCATGTTGTTGCCAAAGGTGTGTTGGAGCTAAGGTGAATGTCAGTGCTACATTGTAAAGGACTTTGGAGGCCGTTCTAACTAACTACGCTTGACTATGCTCTGGACTAGGGGAGAGTGTAGTCTTAGACTTAGAAAAATTTTGCAAACATATGGCTTCCAATTGACTATGCTTTGGGGAATTGGAGAGCATAGTGACAATAGTTGGAAAAAAATAAAAACAATGGGCCTTGATGCTATTTATGCTTGACTAAACTCTTAGGCAAGTGGAGAGCATAGTCTCAATACTTGGAAAATTTTGCCAAAACTAGGCTTCCATGCTAACTATGCTTCTAAGGCAATGGAGAGTGTAATCTTATCACTTAGAAAAATTTGTAGCTGCTATCTTAATACCTAGAAAGATTTTCAAAACTGGTCTTTTGTGTTGGCTATACTCTCTACTGAGCTGACTACACTCTAGGATAGTAGAGAAAGTATTTTCAGCTTCTTACTTCATGATGACACCTAGCAAAAATTGCAAAAAATTAGTTTTTCAAGTTGACTATGCTCTCCACTAGGCTAACTACACTCTAAGGTAGTGGAGAGCATAGTCCTAGCATGTAGAAAAATTTGCAAAAAGGTACCTCATGCTAACTCTTAGGAAAATTTTCAGTTGAGATGTTGTAGCCCAAATTTGCTGGCGTTTCACCTACATTGATGACCATCACATCCAATAACAAGTGAGCTTGTAGGACCTCTTTTCCATAACAAATGAGTGTAACACTTTAATGTAGATCCCTTTTGGATGTAACACATGAGACTTATGGTAGCCTAGTTTTCTCATTGTTTGTGGCCTTATGCATTATATTATAATAACATGTTTTCTTTGCATGGTTTTATTTTCCTCTTGAAGTTGTGCTTTTAGGATAAAGTCCAAACTCATTGTGAAGGTGTAACTCATCATAGCAGCAAGTCACAGTGTAACCTCAAAATGCAAGATTCAATGAGTTTTTCCTACTATTCTAAGAGTGCTTATTTCATTTCCATTACCATCTCCTTGAACCCAACCCCATAGCCTTATTATTTCCTTTCTTACCCTAAAGAACAATGTTGACCTATGTCTAACACTCATGCATTATTACCATATGACATTCCTTCATCATGCTTTATCATCAAGTCCATTGAATGTATCACATATTATTCAATGAGAAAACTAAACTAAGTCCATCAAGCATAACAACTTTTTATCAATAGAAAAATCATTAAGTGTCCTAGATGTAACACATCTTGTCTAGTAAGAAAACCATGTCAAAATTGACCTTTGCATAGAAACCCAATTAAGGTTTCACCTCATAAAAAAAGAAAAATTAAATTGTAAGAAGCCAAATGATCTATGAAGATTAAAAACCAAAATAGATGGCTCCAAACATGCAAAGGGATGAATTTAGTAGTTGAATAAATATTGGAGCAAGATGCTAGGTCCTCAAACATATTAGTTGAATGACCAACATCTCAAAAACACAAAGTGCCAAAACCACTAAATGATCAACATGTTAGTTCCATAGCCATTAAGTCAACTATGAAGTGCATTCTTAACCATCATAACCATTTCCCTATAGCTTTATGATCATTTCCTCATCATATCCTTATCCCATCATCATAAGAACTCTTTGGCATGGTTTGACATGACTAAATCAAGTGTGGAGAGAGGACGTTGGTGATGGACTTGTAGTGGTGTTTTGTGTACTTGTTGGTGCCTATTAGGTCAATCCTCTAGACACCAATAAAGAGAGGCCAATGAAACACCACCAAAAATGCATGTTGTGACCTTTTTAACCCTTACCCCATGAAACTTGAGGCTAAATTTCATTATAAATGTAAGAAGTATAACCCATGATGTGCAATCTCACATCCTTTATACTTTTAGGGCTGAAAAATGCCTTATAAGTGGTCAAAGCCTCATCTCCCAACTAAAACAAGTTATATAATACCTATACTTGTGCTAGGGGGAGGTTAAANGAGCATGGTCCAAGATTCCAGCATTGCACGAACTTAGCGGTTACCCTACACTTTATTGTTGTTTTTGGAAGGCCCATCATGGGTGGAAAGAGCCAGTGAGGGTGAAATTTTCACTTACTATTTTTAGTAAATGGAATGACTTTGATTCCATGGGGGTATAACACTTACCATACATAGCAACCCCACTAGATTTGAACATTCATCACACCTACATGTACCTATAATTTTATCAGCAATTAAGCAGAATTTGTAGCAATAATTAAGAAGAATTTGTAGTAGAAATCAAGAAGAATTTGTAGCCAAATTTGTGGACCAAATCCCTGTAAAACCCAAGAATTAATACCATGAAATGGTTTCACACTTTTGTATTTTTTTAGCATTTTTGCGTTTGAGAGCTTTCAGTACACAAAGTTTCTTAAATCCCCCAATGTAGAACCCATTGCCATTGTTAATCCTATTACAACCCCCCCCCCCCCTTTGAAATTTGTGAGATTATGACATTAACGTTGAGCAACTAGATATAAAACCTTCTAGTGTTTCTTACTTTTGTGATTCAACTCTCTTAGACCTCTCATCCTCTTGCACTAACAATGTTGTAGATCTAGTGTAAGAGTAGCAAACGTTTGAAAGCGAGAGATAGAAGTTATGGATCAAGAAGCTGATTGTAGTAGTTTCAATGAATTCTAAACCCCCATTGATGTGAATCCCCATGTTTCCACATGCCATCTTGTACACATTCTTATATCTTATTTATTTTTGTTGAAATAAAATTTTTAATTCCATTTTGTGCAAGTTTTATTCATTTGTTTCATTTTGGCATAAAATATCCTCTAGATTTGTATTTTGCATTTTCATTTTCATTATCTCTTTTTGCCCTTCTTAAGTCCTTGGGTTATCTACCAAACCATCCAAGGTATCTTGAATCCTATTTTTCATAGAGGCCCTTGGGATCTAAGGTCAAAATTTTTTCGTTGGAATTCTTAGTTTCTCTAGAAACTGAGATTTCTAGTCATTACATACAACATACATCAACATTAGCTCTTAAATCCTTCAATGAATCATGGGTTGCTATCAAGGGATCCATATCCTTGGACTTTATTGCAAGGGAGAAATTCCCCATAATGACTAACTTCTTGGTGGTGGAGGAAACATCATAATTCAACCTTATCCTAGGGAGGCCTTAGCTAGCTTAATTACAAGCTATGTCTTCACCCATCCACCAAGAAATTCACCTTTCTTTAGAAGGAGGTGAAGGTATCATTCATGGTGATAGCACAGTTAGCCTAAAGTGGTGTTTCAAGAAGAAAATTCTAGCCACAAAGTTAAGAAACTTGACAGAGTGTAGAAGGCCAAAAACAACAATGATGGATCAAAGGATATGCTATGGGGAGACCTCCCCTTTAACATCGTAAGTGAGGAAGATGGGGAATACAGGATCTTACAAAATAGACTATACACATTTTTTAATCTTTTGAAGATATGGAAAAATTTGTACAAGTGATGTATGCCCTTGATCCTACTACTACCCTATGCACTTTTAACCATATAACCATATTTACTTATATCCTATTAGCTTAGATTACATTTTACCTATTTATACCATTTCGCTTACTTTATGTTAAGCATTAATTTTCATGTAGCATAAGAGTTTACTTTTGTTTGCATTTTTACTTATAAGAGCCTTTTATTTCTCTTATAGCATGATAAATGTAAAAAACCTCATAAAAGCTTTAAAACTAGAAAATTCGTAAAAGCTTTAAAACAAAAAATAGATCCAAAAACATGTCTTCTTTTGCAAAATGTGCAACCTGCTAAGGCCTTAAATTAGCAAACATCACATGGCCCACCATGAACTTAAATTGACTAATACCACATGGCTCGTCATGGCCTTAAATTGGCAAACAAAATTTTAACTTATTTCCATTTTAGTCTATAACCTTATTACCTAGTTGTCTCAACCTTTTTATTGCATTATAACACTATAACCAGATAGCCAACATATCCTTAACCAAAATTATAACATAAAACTATAAAACCATAACAAAAAAATAATTCTAGAATAATATAACCTAAATTAAAAACTTCAACTTAAAATTAAAATGTCTACAACATAGTAGCCATGGCCACATGGTGTGGCAAAATGTCTAAACAATACATGATAAAAATCATAAACATAAAATTATGCATAGCTAAAACATTGGCCAATATTAGCCATAATATCAACATCAACATAAATGATCATCAATAAGAAAAACTAAAAATAGGCAGCTAGTAATGCTAAGGGGCATCTAGAGGAGTACCTAGAGGATCATTCCCACTCTTACCATTGGGACTACCAATATCACCTAGTACCTATATCATAATAGCATAAGGCTAATTAGTAAACAATGCAGAATAAGAGTAAGCCAATAACCTAAAAAAAACTAAAAAATGATAAAATCAAAAAACAAACAAACCTGTGGGAAATTTGACATAAGGAATTTTGGGGAAAGATGATAAAGACAAACCTTCAAACAATGGAGGATTTGGTCTTCTATCATGTTGGCCCAGTCCACATCCTCAAGACTAATACCTATGAGGATGTTTCTCTCATCAACCTCAATCCATGTGGATGGCTCCCATGACACCATGACAATTAAAAAATCACCTCCAATAGTGGAAACCTAAGGAGTAGAAGATTTAGCCACCGTGAGAGTGCCTTCAAATAGTTTATAGGCACTTTCAGCTTGAATTTTGTTAATGAATAGCTCCATCTTACACCATTTAGTAGTCTCCTCTTTTAGCCAATTTAGATAAGCCTCATGATTAGCCTTGAACTTATTTTTATAGTATTTTTTTATCCAACCCCACTTTAGGACCTAGGCATAATAATCCTTCCAATCTTTAGCTTTGTGAGTGATGAGTTCCATCTCAAACCACTACTTCACCATCTCCTTGGCAAGGGTAACCTTACCATGGATGATGTTCTAGTAGTAGGTCCACATGATCTCCTTGCTTCACAAGGTCTCTGTGTTAGCCACTTAGGCTTTCACAAAGGCCTTATGATCCTATAAATGAGTGATCATTTGGGCTTGCCTCTTGTTCTCCTTCTTTAAGGCCACAACTTGCTCCCATAGGGATTCATTGAACCTTTGGAACTCCCATGAAGGTTTTGCACATGAAACTACAAGATCAGTTGTAGTTTCATATAGCTTCTATGATACATTTTCCACCTTAAGAGGGAGCTTGGCTAAGGAGTTAATCTCCATGTCACGATTGGGGTCCCACACAACTGTAGGCACTATAAACAATATAATTATAAAATCTACCCATAAGTACAATATAAAATATGAATAACCATAACAAACAAACTTATAACCAAATATACATGTAAAGATCAACCTAAAACAACTAAGATAAAATTAAACTATGTTCTTACTGATCTCAAAAAAAGGTTGTTGCAACTAATTGATGATATCCTTAGCCACTCCGTGCATTAATTCCACTTTGTATGGAACCTCTACCCCAGGTTCATGTGAAATATAGGGGTAGAGGCTTCTACCTATAGCTTAGGAACTATAATAAGCATAATAATCAATGAATGATTAGAATGAAAACTAAACATAAAATAATAAACTATAACAAATAATACAGAGTCATATGCATACCGAGATCCTTTTCTAGGATGATAACTAGGGGTTCCCTTAGTAGCAACTCACCAAATAGGTCATTCAAGTCATCCAACGCAACATTGGCCAACCCCTCCTTCTCATGCTACTGTAGGATTTCCTCCTCCACATACCCTTGATCCTCAATTGCTACTATAGCTTAGGCTACTAAGTCTTGCCATTTGTTTGCAATAATCATTAACCTAAAACATTAAAACAATTTTCCAAAGTTACAACATTATAATCTTAAAACCTTACAACATAAAACATAGAATACCCTAAAAAAAATGAAAATAGAACATACTTAGAACTACCCTACCCTATGCATCTAGCTAAAATTGAGGTTAAGCCTCCTCTTGGAAGGCTACTTAATGGTTAATGCTGCTTCTTCTACCATGGGTTGTTTCAACTTTTCCTTAGCTACCCCATTAGCTTCAATGTACAACTCCTTGGTTCTTTGAAAATTTTCTTAATCAATGTGAGGGTCCACCTTCATGGTATCAAGGGAAGCAAAATTTCTATCGTCAAGTTCCTCAATGATGATAAACAATGATTCCTCCATGTCCTCTAGCGGATTTTGGGCTTGCATGGTTGGATAAATGAGATTTATCCAAGGCCTAAAGAGTTGGGATGGCTCTTGGCTCACCCATTGCTCATCCCTCCTCACCACCAAGGACTCCATGAATCTCCTCAAATATGCCACAAAGAATGCATAGTGCATGTGGGATATTTTGGTGAGATCCTATTAAAGTTTGCAAATTTCCTCATGCAACCAAAAGGCCAAGTGGGTAGCCTAGTTAAACCAAGAAACTTTCATTAGGACCCTCATCATGGTTCACACCTAGGAAATTCCAATCACCTTATTTTGTGACAATGACTTAGGGAAGGCATGGGATTAGAACATGAGATAGGACTCCCTCACTTCAGGAACCTAGAAATCCTTTAGGGACAACTTAGAATGATTGTGATGAGCAATTGACCATGACTCCACCTCCTCATAATGGCCTACCTCCTTAGCTAGTTTGGTGACAATTCTCATCCCTTTAGTCAAAATACCAAAGAGGTCATGAAAGGTAGCCTCATTGATGGGCAAGGTTATTAGTATATTATGCATCTTGGTGATGAACTTCTTAGCTTCTCATTGAAGGAGTAAATACTGTTCATCATCATAGCAATAGTCATGGTTGGGGTAGGTACCATGAAAAGATCAAAACTAGAATGAGTAATGCTTACTTGAATATTTCTAGGTTTCTATTCACTAAACCAACACTATCTTGATTTCATTTCATTGAATTTCTAGATGAGATTTTCCTCAAGGTGTCCTAAAATAACCAAGGTGATACTAGAGGAGCTAGAAGCCCTTACAAAGCAAGAAAACTAACTGATTAGCTCATGCATAAACACATCATCTATAACCAAGATATAACAAGAAAAAAATTAAAATCATTAAAATTCATAGTACTAAAATAGCATAAAACAATGTAACCATGAAAAATTTAATGTAATAAGAAAAACCATAATTTTTTCTACCTTTCTTCTTCCTCTTTCTTGGTGAAGCTTGTGTGGAGGTCCCAGTGGTGATTTTATTTTCTAAAAGATGGTTATGGGCCATCCACCAATTGTGAGTTGTTTCAATGACCACACACGTCTTGATGGTTGGAGAATAAATTTTAGTGTATTTATCAAAGTCATCCTTTAATTGATCAATCATTATTGTTCTTATTACTAGGCTCTTGGTAAATACACCCATTGTAGTATGAGCCACCTCCAAGGTTTGATCATCCTTGATCGAGCCTTGTTCACTAACCCTGTACCTACAAGATGTTTAGCATTTGAAATGTTAGAAAATTATGAGCTAAGAAATACTAGGTAAACAAAATAAACCAAAGTAAGCAAAAAATAAACCATAACCATAATTACCCATCCAAATTGTACATTGTGCTAGGAGGATTCTAGAACAATGTGTGGGCCTGGTGCACCACCATTAGAGTGTTGTTAGCATTCGAATGAGAATACTCTAACATGTTTTAGATTTGGGATAGTTGGTGGGTCCCTAGGTGTCTCTCCTATCCAAAATCTCCCCTTTTATGCAATTTTAGGATCATCCATAATGAACTTGATGATCATATTAGAAGACTGAGCCAACAAGGTCTCCACTATGGTGTCGATTGTGTAATCAAATAAGTGTGACTACAACATCATACTAAATTTTTATAAAACAAAGGTAAGGAACTCCTTTTCCCCAAATCGGAACCATAGGGAGCCCTACGCTAGAACCATATTAGTATGGAAAGTGTTAGGTTTGGGAAAGTGAATGCAGCATAGTACCCCACCAGTTTAACCATCACTAAAATCGGCTTAAGGAAGGCCTTGCATGAAAAAAACATACATTTTTAAAACCATATTTTAAACTCATAGATCAAAAAAAGAAAAATTAGAAACAACAACAAACATATGAAACTTTGAATTTCATGGGAATTATGCCAAACGTATTAGTTAGTAGTGAAACTAGCCACTATTTAGACTCTAGGGTGTTAGTCAAAATTCCTTCAAAACTTTGAAAATCAACATTCACATCACCTAAAAAAATATTAAACATAATAACTAGTATATAAAAATTTTTAAATTATCATCTCAAACTTTTAAAAAAAATTCAAAACATTATACAATAGTTTGACTAAGTTTAATCAATATCCACAACTACACTGAAAGCTAAGAAAAATGATGATATGAAACCAATGCTAAAAAATATCAAAAAATTTCTAAAATTAATGAAACAAACTCTAAAATATCTTTTAACATCCTCAAGTATCCCTTGGAATATGAGATTTTGATAGAAAAAACCATCTAGTATGTTAATGCTACCCATCTTCAAGGGGTAAAATTGCCAAAGCCTAAAAACCTCAATTTGCACAACTTTACAAGAAAACTCATTAAAAAATCAACTGTAACTCCAAATATAGTAATTCCAAGACTTTTAGAAATCCAAAATCTAGACTTGAAAACCCATACTTGAAAACATAAAAAATACATGCCATGTTTTTAGAATATATTCGTCAAGTTACATGAAAAACTAAAAATGTCATGGAAACACAATTGTATTAGTTGATTGAAAAGTTCACCAAAATTTAACCATAACTCTAAATTGCATCAAATCATAGCCATTTAAAATCTGAGATTTGAAACTAAAAATACATAGCTTTAAAAAGAGAGAATTCATAGCCATTTTTTAATACAAAAATTTCACAATGTACCATAAAAATAGCCAAAACAACAAAACCCTTATGAACTAATTGATAGAAAAATTTATGGAAAATTGTCTATGAGCCTAAATACAATGGTTCAACCACCATTCTAACCATTAATCACCAAATTAAAACCCTATGGAGGCAAAAATTGAAAATTCTTGACCATTTTGTTAATAAAAAATTTCAAAACTAGTGTTTGTTTTTAACAAAAACAACAAAAAATACACAAAAAATTAGTAAAACCTAATTTAAAAATGATGAGTGGTGAGGTACCCCTATGCCCAACCATATGAATATGAGTGTTCACACGTGATCTGGTCAAACTCTAAAGATTAAGTTCTTATGCACCTATGTAGAACAAGGATGAGTTATGCAATTGTTGTCTTCCCAAGCTTACTTCTAAGGCATGATCTTATGGTTAAGTAAACTTGAGGTGTATGATTTTTATGCTTTTCTTTTATATTTTCTATCTTGGTCACCTAAGTGTGTGCAATGAAAATATTTAATTAACTAATGGGTTTTGTAACTCTAATGTGAATCGAATCCTAACACCAACATCCGTTCCCACTCTTTGGACATNTGTGAATCGAATCCTAACACCAACATCCGTTCCCACTCTTTGGACACATCCTGAAGCAGTGTAACACTATTGGGATTACCAAACACTAATCATTACTGGCTTACCACATGTTCCATGTATGCTCAAAGTGGTCATGATGAGTGTGCTAATTCATTAGTAATTGATAATTAATAATTCAATGGAATAACATTAATTAATTATTAAAAGCATCAAATAACAATAAATAACATATAATGCAATAATTAATCTATTTTGAATGTTGCAAGGTGTATCATAAAGTTCATCTTTATTTCTAGTCACAAGGTGTGCTTAGGTACACAATGCTCAAATAAAGATCTATTCACTCTATGACTCCTATTAGGGGCACTCAGAAATAATTCTAACTCTGGAATAGAAAAAGCTACAAGAGTTTAGCTAAAAGACTAAAACAACTAATGCCAAACCAAGTGCCCCTATCTCTTATTTATAGCCAATGAGACAGATTTGACATCATATGTTTGATATCACTTTGGCATCTCTGATATCACATATCTGAAATCAAGGGCTCGATATTGAAGGTCCAATATCAGAACTCATCAAAAACCTACATAAAACTAGATTTAAATGACCAAGAAACATTGAATACACATAAAACCCACCAAATAATGGAATGGAATTTTGTCAAAAGTCAATTTAATCCATCAAAATAGTCCAAATATGGAAAATCTTCCAATTTGTAGACTAGGAAAATAACAAAAACCACTAACACATAAAAAAATAGCTAGCAAAGGCCTACCTAGGGGTGATTATTAAGGGTCCTTGTCCAATCATGAGCTATGGTATGTGGGAGATGTCTTTTGTAACTACATTAGCATCTTCTAGGATGGGGTTCTTACTACTACTTCCCTTCTTCTTCATGGTGCTAGTTAACAATGTTGAAAACCTCTAAAATATGTAGGGATCTTGGTAGCAATGCTGCCTAAGGGGTTACCTTGAGAGCCCACACTAAGGATTGATGAAAATTATGAGAAAAAATCTTTGTTAGAGATCTAAGCAGTGTGCTACTAGGAGAAGAATGAATTATGTGGATGAGTTTTGGGCATAACAACCACAAAAACCAAGTTTCAACATAAGAACCTACTTCAAATTGCCATTGCCAAATTGAAACTAATGATCCACTGGTAGTTCCAAGGGGGAAAAGTCTTAGCAATGTTATGATGGTGGGAGTTATAAATAGAGTTCAAAACTTTTAATTTGTATGGGCCCCATTAGGTAGCTCCCAAGAAAATTGGGTTTTGAGCCTTAAACCTCTTCTACGCTATGTTTTAACCCTCTTAACATGTATAAAAGCCTTTTCCAACCTTGTATCCTCCTCATTAATAGTAGGCAACATGGATCTAGCATGGGTCCTAGTCTCCCATGCCCAATAATAATGAAACCTTAATCCCCTTTCCATATTTAATAGCTGATGTTGATATTTCCAAACCCTAAGTCCCAATAGGGGCTAAAACCATCCATGCAACTTACCACTTTGGGTAACCATAGAAGGGAAGACCTCATCCATGCTTGCAAACATTTCCCAAGGAGGTATAACATTCATAGGCACCAATCAAACCTTCATTTGACCCTAGAATTAACCAATAAAGCCTAAAACTCACTAAACATCCTCCATAGCATCAAAACCTTGTCAAATCTAGTCAAAAGTGTCATAAACCTTGGGATTTGGTGAAGCAACACTACGGGGTATCCCATCCACATTATCTAGTATGGTCCCAGTGTGGATGAGTGGGATGTAACCTTAAAACCCTAAAATCAACCTCCTAGTTTACATATTTTTGTCTCAATGCTTCTCCATAGCCTTTGATAGCTAGAACCAGCCAAAACCAAGTTTAGTTGCATGTTTCATATCTTTTCAATGCTAGAGAACCTTCCACCTATGTTGGTTAGTGTGGGTCCAATGTGGATGCCTTGGGGGATGAAATTGTTAGCGACCGTTTGGGACACAACCACTAACGAGTGTCCTCGAATAGGATTTAGGTGCTTGCTGGTCTCTGGCAACACCAAGGCCCAGATACCTCCAAATAGACTCAGTAGTTAATGTGAGTATGTGTGTGTGCTGTTGTGGTGTGTGGTTGTGAAAAATGAAATGATTGTGTTGTGTGTAAACTACAAATGACTTATCTTAAAGAGATTCAACCAACTTTGCCAAGTACTGTGAGTTGTTGAGAGTTCCTATTTTGTTCAATTGCCTAGTCTACATGGCCCTTACAATACCTACTTGTAACAAATAAAATTTTGCAAAAAAATTTGAGCACAACTCTGTGAATCTACTTCTAATTTTCCCCAGAGAAAGAGATAGTTCTACAAGAAAACTAGAAATAGAGCAAGATTCAATGGAAATAGACAAAAGAGAAAAAGAATGCAGATTTGTGTAAATATCTCAAATGCTTAAATAAGGTAAAATGATACAAGTAAATACTTTGCAATAAAGTTATCCCAAATTCAATAACTATGAATTTTTCAAACTTCCAAGGCTCAAAATAAGCAATTTCTTCAAGACAATCCTACTATGCTACCCAAAAACTTGTTGCGTAAACTATCATGTACGAGATCCTATTTTGGCTAGATAATGGATGTCAACAATTGCATTCAACAGAACCTTCAAGAGACTTGACAATTTCTGATTGAAATACCATGAAGATTCACTTTAAAGATAAAAGAAGCTATTCTAGTCCTATCAAAATACCAAAGATTTTCTAAACCCTCTTGACTATTGAATCATTCAACAGCTTAACTACATGCAAAGGCTCTCTTACAACAATCTCAATAGTGGTTCTTATACATTGCACAATAATAAAATTCACTACTAAAATGCTCTTAAGGCTTTTAAACACAAGCTCTTTTATGAAAAAATTTTAATAGAAATTTTCTATCGTGCAACAAGAACAATAAGAGCAATCTAAAAATCCCAGAATTACTTGCCAAGGATGATATTATCTAAACCACTAGCTAAACAATTTAAACAAAATAAAAATAAAACATAACTCATAGGACTATGACAAAAAGGCTGAAATTTTTTCTTTAGCAAGTTATCTTACAAGCAATCTTTCACAATGTCTTCTTTACAAATGCTCTTCTAAGAGCCAAAGTGAGTAATCCCAAGTGTGAGCTAGTAGTCCCCCCCCCCAAGTGTGTGATGATTTTCTTCTTATCCCTGAAGCCTTTTTATAAGGTAGTTACATATTTCAAAATATCTTAGCTAACTTCTCTCCCAAGTAAGGAAGTTATAAATTTCCCAAATTGTGGGGATCATTGATGGGTAGAGAAGGATCAAGGCATTTAGCCTTGCTCAGAAATTTTTTGGCATGTGCTGCATCACCTGTGCCTAAAGCTTTCTTGCTTCCTTGCCACTTTTGTTGTGCCAATTAGGCTTTTCATCCCCATTTCTATTCTCATTCCTACTCTACACAATGGAGATCAAGAAGATGAGCTCGAACGAATTCCAGTAGAGTGAACTATTCATAGTTGTGCACCAATACCTAGCGCACATCTTGTTGCAAACTAGTGCATGGACAAAGGCTACGCAAGGCAGCTACAAATGACCTTCCAAAAAGGCATGGGCTTGGGATTTTGGGCCATATGGCGGGGCTATGGCTGATGAAATTAGGGCAATCTTACTTGATTGGGCATGATTCGACTACAAAATCACAGGTTCTGGATAAAAAAATGAGCTAAGGTCATGGTGATATGAGCCATTTATCATCTCAACAATGATGGGGATGGGTTCACGGCCACAGGAACATTTCTTGAATTTGTTTTTTGTAATCCCGGATATCATCTAAATGTGTGTGGAATGGTTTTTGAGGATCTGAATAAAATCACAATTTTGCTAGATTGTGGGAATGATGCCCGGAGGTGGGGAACAACCCTAAAACTTTGTGCACTGCCCATTCATATACAGGAAGTTGCTAATAGAGGAACCCCAGAACTACTCACTTATTGACTTACTTGCTGGAACACCTTTCACCTATTGGGACATTCACGGGAAACTTGCTGACCATAGGTTTGTATGGCCCTAGAATATGGGTTCAAAATGACAATTACTGACTAATTGGCCACTCCTTCCAGTATTTTTAGTCCAGCATATATGTTACCCTATTTTGGTGTTCTCCCACTAATGCATTCCTTGGGAATCCAGGCAAGTTCCAAGCGCTAGATGCAGTCATGCCATTTGCTGAACACAAAATTAGAAAAACCCTCTAAATGGAATCAAAATCATAGGTTTCCTCCATGAAGTCTTCAGATTTCTAAAACCAGTCTACATCAGAACATAGAAGATGAAGATGAAGATGTGGTTGAAGATAGGGAGTGGCCACTATTGTGTGCACAACAACAGAAACAAGCAAACATTCGTGGCATTTTCACAAGCTCGGAAAGGTTCTATACAAACCATGGTAGATCTAGCTATGGAGGTGGCAAGAACAATGAACATTCAAGTTGATTGAGGATGACACCACCATTAACACCAGGCTGCACAACATCATACAATAATGATGAAAACATAGCCAAGACAGCGCTATGTGTGAGCGTGGCATACAACCATTTTAGGGAAGGTCTAGTCTAGCACATGCTGTTGTGCCACCATGACATGTTCAATATGGTGAACAATGACTACACACATTAGCTCATGTACACCATCGGCTGCAGTGCCAATCCATTCATAAATAATCTTTGAAAATAAAATTCCCTTGCGAAGAATCTCCTTATTGTCAAGATGATCATCATTGAATAAATTTTGATAATACTCTTCCAGCTATCTCGAGCACACCATCATGTACTTTAATCACTTCTTTTTTTGAGCGTTTTGCACCCTTTAGTCCTTTCACCAAATCCATATAATTTTTATGATGAGTCCACTATTTTCAAGAACTCTGAGCACATCCTACCTAAAAATGGACTCAACATAAGCCCATTCATTTGCAAATAATTTCACTTGTTCCATGAAATGGCCAAAATTTTCCAATAGAAACACCATCAATTTCAGGCTCCTACAATTCAATGGCAGATCTATCTAACTGTCAAAACTTGGACAAAAGTTTTCTAAGTCTGGTGTCACACTATGTAGTGTAGATAGCGTAGCACACTAGAACTCCTAATTTTTGCAAAATTTTTTATGTTTTCCTGCTATGCTCCATAGCAAAATTAGTGTAGCACACACTTCCATGTCCAGTTTGCAAAAATGTCAAGCTATAAGTAGTTAAGGATCACCTAGGATGGACTAAACAATTTGGAAAATTTTCTATCTCCCAAATTGTCAAGCTCGCTATGCTCTCTAGCTTGCCTAGCTTGACACAGGTCTCAATTGCCGGCCATCCAAGTACCAAGCTAGAGTCTGTCAAAAGTGCTCAGGATGGAAGAAAAAATTTGGTAAATTTTGTATCTTTCGGGCTTGTCATGCCCTACAACACTACACAGCGTAGCAAGCTTGACATAGGTTGTAGGGCCAAATTTTTTCTAAGTGTTGGACAAGGATCTGTCAAGCTATCTTGACATAGAAGATGCATTTGGCAATTTTTTGACTTCTGAGGTTATCTATCATGCTACACCTCAGAGTGTAGTGAGTGTTCCACAAAGAAAAATTGCAAATTTTGGTAAAATTCATCAAAGTACTAGTGCTAAGCTCTACTATGCTACATAGCATAGATAGTGTGACAAGTCAAAATCTGCAAAACGTTTTCTAAGTGTTAATGATACACTCCGCTATGTTGTATAGTGTAGACAACGTGACACATGAATATGTCTTCAAATGTCTCTAGAAGCTCCCAGAACTCAACATCAATCTTCATTTTAGCTCTAACATCCCTCCAGCAGCCAAGATCAGTGATTTGTCTTGCTTTTGCACCCTCCATTAATCCCCAAAATTGTTCCTACACTTGACCCTACTCGGAAGAGGGGGAAAATGTAGTCTTGGAGCATAGAGTCCAAGTTGCATTTGTTTTGGCACTATTTGTAGGTACATGGCAGTTTCTTAGACTCTAGCGCATGCAATCTAGATGGTGTGGTCATAGTTTGATAGTTTCTGAGTTCTTGTTCCTATCCTACAGAGTGTAACACTTTATTCTTGACACTCAAAGTGTAACATCTTGAGCATAACATGCTAGCATGACTTGTTCATGCCCATGCCATGTGGCTCCCAATCCACATCCCAGATCAACCCTAGCCCTATAAATACCCTGATAATTAGCTTTTTAGTGATTGGTTGGCAAAATCATTTGAGTATTAAGAATTAGAGCACTCCTAGCATCTTCACTACTCCCGCACCTGAGCACTTGAGCCTAACACCTTGTCAAGCACTGTGACAGTATTTCTTGCACCCACACAGCATGACGACTGCCAACCTAGTAGGTCCAACCTTCCTTGTAGCTGCTAGCACCATGTCTGTGACATCTCAGAGACTATGACCACGTTGCTACATTTTCGTTGTGTCTATCTAAACATCATGTACCAGCTTCAAATGTTATTCAGTCAAAATTTGCACTCCCTAAAATTTGGGTGGTGCATTTCTCCATCTTTGAACTCTAGTTCTAGTTTCTTAGCATTTGTTTCAAATTTCTTAGCATTACTTTTTCATTTCCTTCTATTTTCGATATGTATTTGCATATTCACATCACATTATGTTCTTGTTTATTGTCTCGACTCCTACACGAAGCTCACTAAAAACTCCTTTTTTCAAATGGTTAGTGTTACACCATGTAAATCCCTGTCTAATTCACTAGACCTTTTAAGACACCTCATTTCTATTTCTCCCAACATAGCCCTTGCATAGATTTAGGGTTAGATGGAACACCTATGGACCTCTCAATGTTCCAACCATTGACATTTTTAGATGTCACATTTTTTGGTGCTATAAGGAGGGCTTCCATTCCTTCTATGTGCCATGGGTAGTCCCACATTCTTTCTATACCCCCATCACTAATAGCAAGCTAGCATAGACATAACACTGCTGTGGACTTTCCATGGAAGTAGCTGGATCATAGGCTAGCGTAGGAGTCATCTATGTTTTGGTTTGTGTAGGTTGGTCTAAGTTGATGTTTCCCTTGGAACCCTGTAGGATAGAAAGCTCAAACTATCCATTGAATCAAGCTCTAAGTGTTTTTTAGAGTGTGACACCTTATGAGCATAATAGTTTCTTAGAGAATGATAAGCGTAACACCAGGGATAACCATTTTTTAGCATTTCTAGACTTAGGCATTTTTGGCCTATTTCTTTCACAGTTTCCATACTTAGCCATTTTATCTCAAATTTTCTACACTTAAATATTTTCTACAAGAATCTTCTTCTCTCATGTCTTTCTTAAATAACAAAAATGAGCCTAGTTAATACCTTAGCTATTGCCATGAGCCTAGAGGTGGCCTACCCACCCCATTCAACATGTGGTAGACATTGAGCAACCACCTAGCCTGATGCGACCACAACAGTAGTCTCTTAGACTATGATACCACACATGGCACTTGATGATGAATGATACAACTTTTTGTGTGCAAAGATTCAGGAAAGCCTACCATTGGACTACCAAGAAATGGAGGAAAAGCATAGTTTTGAAATTATCCACTGAAATGGAAAGAAATTTCTTCCCACCCCTAGTGCAGTCATACCACTCAATGAATCTTTCAAATGGATTTTGGACCAACATATTGGGATGAGTGGGCCAAAAGAGTAGGATTTGGCATCCAACTATGATGAACCCTTGCAAGATTGGTAGGAGGAGTTTGAATCCTATTTTGACAGTGGAATCTCACTCTATGTCTCAGCCCCATAGTCTACCTCTGTATTCCTACCACACAAGTCATAGTCTCCTACCTTCTTTGAGGCAGCTATCATGCTTCCATAGCCTAAAACTTTGCTAGTGGTAGTTAGCCACCAGGTCCTATCTACACAATAGAATGTAGGAACTTATGCTCCTTTTCCATTTTTCATTTCCTTATAGTCTATTTATACTGACCTAAATTATCGGTGTAAGGCTAGAAGGGAAAAATAAACACCGAAAGATCGTCGGGTAGACATAGCTAACCCTGACTTCGCTCGAGGGCAAGCTAGAAAAGAAAACGAAGGCAGAGTGCCTTTGATGGTTTACATGAAAATCAACCAAGAACTTCTCCAAGCGTAAACTATGGCTTGTGCTGGGGTTATCGTAACTGATGTTTGAAATGTAAATAGTGCACATGAAATGTAAACAAAAATGTATGCAGAATTGGTATTGTAAACAAAACATAAACTGAATGTAAAACAGAGTAAACAATATAATGGTNCAAAACATAAACTGAATGTAAAACAGAGTAAACAATATAATGGCTGGTAAAACAAACTGTATTGTATTGCTTAGAAAATATGTGCACCAGTCAAAGCATAGCTGCACATGTAGATGACAAGTCAAGCACCAAGCCCTTGGGTGATGTGATGTGTTTCAGGAGTGCTTGGATGCTAGGAGTCAAGCATGCCCGAGCATCCAAGGATTGCTACTCTGAGTTTCCTAGGCTATCCAACTTCAAAGTTGCCAACCCCATTTATGTGAATTGATAGGGTATTTATAGGGCTAGGCCAGGCTCGGGTGCGGAATTCAAGAATGGAATCAACAAATGGGAGATGAGAGGAAAGCAGATCATGTGACATGTGTCCAATGGATAGCTGTATGTGAGTTGGACATGTGTGGACAAGCTACGTTTTGGACTAGGTACATTGTATCTTACAACATGTGACAAATCACTCAAGGAAGCTCATGCTCATGACACATACAATTTAGAGCATAAGAGCTTGACGAATGAAAAATGATGGAAATTTACAATGAAATACCAAGAGAAATTGACTCTGGCTCACTTGAAACTTCTAGATTTTTGACTTGCCTACTGCAGGATGTCGACTCGAGTGGTTTCGTGGCTATTTGAGATGTTCCCACCTGATTAGGACTTCCATCATGAGTTCATTTTGTCACAGTGTGTCCTTAGCATGCATTTGGTTTGCTTTTTTTTAGGTGTAACCAACACTCATGCTGCATTCATGCTACCAGCATGAGTGAGGTGTACTCATGCTACACTCACACTAGGCACTCACGTTGGGTGTATCCTTAGTTTGACCTCAGCATGAGTGAGGTAAAATAAGACATTTCACATGAAATTTTGATTTTTGAAGCCTATTCCTTGAATGTAATTATTTCCTAAATGTGTCTAACCCTAATAGTGATCTAAAATATAGAATTTGAGCTTGATTGTATCTAGTTTGAAGCTATTTTGGATAGGTCACATTACACTCATGCTGCCAGTGTGTCCATAGTGTGAGCTGCAATGTGAGTTACTTGAGCATGCACTTTTGGGTCTGAAACTTTGGATTTTGGAGGCTAGGACTAGAGGTTGTTGACCATGAACCTTGAGGATGATTTGCACCTTGGAAGTTAGATCATTTCGAGTTAGTTCGAAGGATCCTAGAGTTGGTCATGGTGGACTCACGTTGCCAACGTGAGTGCAGTGTGTGTGAGAAAATGTACACTTTTTAAACTAAAATTTAAATTTTGAATGCTGAAACCTAGAGTGGACATCAGTGGCCATTGAGGATGGCTTGCACTCTTAGATTTTGATCATTTTGACTTGATTTTGAAGCTATTGGAGTTACTCATGCTGAGGGTAAGTTAGCTTGATAGTGTGAGCAAGCTAGCTCAAGCAAGCTGGGTGTGAGTTCCATGCCTTGGTCAAATTTTATCTACTGAAAGCTCGAAAGAGCTTGAGTCATTTTCAAAGTGTTAGGCCAAAATTAGTGGTGTTTCATTGGCCCCTCTTTGTTGAAGTCTGGAGGAATCCACCTAAGAGGTGTCGACAAAGAAGTGCAAAACACCATGAACAACCAAGTACCAAGCATTGTTCATCGACCCTTGGCTGGATGTCATCGCACCGTGTCCAAAAGTACATGGGATTGGGGAAATGCAGTTCAAGATGCAAAGGGATTGGTTGTAACCAGGGAATCAGGAGTTGATCAAAGGTTATGATTACTGCTAGAATTATGGGAGAGGAATGCTCTCACATGAACAAGCCATATTTCTAGTCCTTGTTGGTAGCCAGTGTTTAGTAGACTTGGAACCAAGATGTAGGAAGTGCATTCTTTGGAGAAATGGGACTCTCATAGAGTGTTTACGGGGCCTGTTGTAAATAGCCAAAGCCATGTGATGATGTGTAACATGGTCTCTTTGAGACGAAACTGTAGCTATTTTCTAAGACAATTACCTTCTCGCTTGGGGCTTGTATGAGAATAGCCAATAGTCTTTGGTTTATCATGTCAATGGGGTCATGAAGACCTTTTCTGTGCATTTCGTTGTTTGACCTTTTTGTTCTTTTTCTTTTTTCTTTTTTTTGCTTTTTGTTTTTGTTTTATTTTTCTTTTTCTCTTTGGTCTTTTGAAAGAGCTTGCTTTTAATGCCGTACTCATGTTTGAGCTCTTGCATTTTGTGTCATGTGTCATATACTATGTTTTGTGTTGCAACTGCTTGGAGAGTCACAGTGTGCAACAATGTGTCAAGGGTTTTGAGGTAAGTAGGATACAATGTGTCTAGGCGATGTAATTGAATAGGATAAGGGGGCATGATGGGAAAATAATGAATGTATCAGGAGTTGGGAATGTACTTATGAATGGATTGATTAATCCATTTACATGAGTTAGGAAGAATGTGATCCCGTGTCATCACAATGAAGTGCACCACTGCACGAACGACTTAGGCATGTCATCCTACAAACACAACTTCAAGAAGACAAGAAAATCATAGATGAATCAGTTAACAAAGCACTTTAAACAAGGAGATGGAGCCACTGCATGTAATTTCAAAGCAAAAAGAATCATGAATAGCATCAGCTTCATCAAGTTCCATGAGACAAATTATGTAGCAAGTCTTTTGTGGAATAGATGTAGCCAATTGTAGGCACACATCTTTTCAAGTTTTTCTTAGTCATCGATGATGTCGCCAGTTTATAGTCTTAGCAAACTATTGCGGGTTAGTTTCACATCATAACCCTTTGGATGGTGCCAGTTTAGCATCATAGTGGACGATGCATTGCTAGTTTATAGTCATAGCAAACTATGAAGAGGCAAGCCAGTTTATAGTCTTAGTGGACTCTAGATGCTAGTTTTACGTCATGGTGGACGGATGTGGTAGTTTAGTGTTGTACCAGATAGAGCTCTATGGTGTCATTTTATTATCATGGCTCCAAGACATTTCTGTGGTGCCAGTTTCAAGTCANCTTACCTTGCTTGTGTAAAGTGTGATGCTACATGCATGGTCATGCTATGTACTTGCGAGATCCCAAAAACCAACTAGGAAGAAAACAACATCAAGCAACACCTATTGTAAATAGATTTAAAATGTATGAATGAAAGAAAGGTGATGCAAAAGTGGTAGTTTTAGGCCGTTCTGGGCCGTAAGCTAGTTTAAGGCCTTTTCAGGCCATGTGTTTTTGTAGTTTTATGTTTTTTAAATGCATTGTGTAAAATAATTTGATGAATGTGTAAACAAAGCAAAATGCATGATCTAAGTGAACAAGAAAAATGTAAATGCATAGGCTAGTGCGATGTAAATGAATGTCAAAATACATGGCAAGTGGAGGCAAAGGGTAGGCAAGCATCTAGCACATTCTTGGCCAAGGGAATGTGTTGGTCATGTAGTTTCTTTCTAACTGGGCATGGATTAGGGAGCATGCAAGGCTTAGGATCCTCTGGGGGCTTTTGGCTTCAACCACTCATTTGGGTGTGTTAGCCTTAGGCATTGCATTGGTTATCATAGGTGTACCATTAAGAAACTCTTCTTCCAAAACTTGTGCCATGTCTATGTCATGGATAGTTGAAAAGGAACCATTATCACCATGGATGATAACTTGACCACCTTCGTATGGAAGGTGGATTTCTTGGTGGATGGGAGAGGAGATGGCCATTAGTTGGGCTAGCCAAGGCCTGCCTAGAATTATGTTGAAACCTGGCATCTCCTCTATGACAGTGAAATTTGCACTACTGGGGAATTTCTCTCTTGCCACAAAGGCTAAGTTGATTGTACCTCTGACTGTGACACATGATCCATTGAAGGATTTTAGACATGTGATTTTGGTTGGCCTGATTTCATCTGCCAAGCCTAGCTTGTCGATGACGAAGTACAAGACTATGTTTGTTGCTGCACCATCGCCAACATGTACTTTGTGGATGGTACGCTACCCAACATGAATGCTAATGGATAGTGGAGCTATAGTGACCTCCCCTTGTGTGAGTTTGACTTTAACTACATCATCGAGAAAGGCTAAGGTTGTTGAACTCGATTCTTGCGGTGTAGGGGGGAACATGGTTGCACGAATGGATGCCTCATCTGTAGGGATATCCTCCATAATAGGAATGGAGGCTAAGATCTAGGCCAATGCTTGGCAGTGAGTAGATGAGGTTGTAACTAGCTCATACAAGCTCAACATTGTGCTCTTTTGCTTGAGCATTTGCTTCACCTGGGTTAGTGCAGCTACAAAGTCCATGTCGTTAGTCATTGTGTTGGCCTTGATTCCCTCCATGTGGTTTGAGAGAAAGATCTCTTTTGAAGGGGACTTGGGCTTGGTTTGCTTGGCTTTCTTAGGGGTAGGGGCCCTAGTGTTTGGTTGTTGCTTGTTGGTTGTGGCCTTTACTTCAGTCATGGAGGTTGTGAGGTGCTTATTTATCCTCTTATGTTGCCATTTGGTGGGCTTACTTGGGTTGCTAGTGGGGTCAACCCTTGAAGGGGGAGGGATTAAGATGTTGCCCACTTTAGGGCTTCAGGTAGGTGATGGGCCATCACATGGTGGCACTCTTATGACAAAAGGTGGCTTAGGAGTTATTTTAGAAGTTTTTGCATCATGCCAGTTTAACATCTTAGCAGATGATTTTTGTGGAACCTTAAACACAAAGGGTGTTGTGGGTGCTTGAGGTGGTACCTTGATAACAAAGGGAGGCCTCTTGCTTGTGGAGGTAGAGAGGACCCTTGCGTTGTTGGGAGGCACATGGATCACAAAAGGTTGTTGCACGGGTTTGGGCTTGCCACCTATGCTAATTGAGTTTATGACATAGGAGGCATCGTCTGTGTTGGATTAACTTGCCGTGTCAATCACCAATTGGCCTTGTTCTATCATTCTCTGTAGGTATTCTTGCAAAGCACGAAATTTTTCTGGACTATCACCAACCAATTGATGGTAGTANCACGAAATTTTTCTGGACTATCACCAACCAATTGATGGTAGTAGCAATATTGGTCCAATTTAAAATGTTGTGGGACTGGGGGCTCATTTGGTACTACTAATGTGTGGTTCTTTAGTAATTCATAGTACCTATCATGTTTTTGGTGGGTAATCTTTGACACATGTTTGTGTTGGATTTGCCTAGCTTTCAAGAGTTGCTCCAGTAGTTGAGAGGGTTGCATCGGTAGTGGTGTATACTTGTAGTGGTCCTTGCACTGAAAATTCTGCCTTGGGGTGGCCCTTGTTGATGTAGGTGAGTTGGCACCAAAGTTGCCAACTTTATCAGTTGGGGCTTTGGGTTGCTTAGCTGTTGGACCCAGTTGATTGCTTTTGTGCTTGTAGCCACCATTGCTACTGTTGTGTTTTGCTTGCGAGTATGTTGGTTTCTGTAGGCCACATAAGTGGATCATTGCTAGCTTGTGCCGCCTCCTCTATGTTCTTGATCTTTGTGAATGCTTGACTCAAAGTATGAGCACTCAAATAATAGAGTTTTGATTTCACAAAGTCATTCACGATAGCCTTAAAGATGGTAAGTAGATATGTTTCAGGGATGGACTCATGAAGTTTGATTAGGGTTGCACTCCATCTTTGGATGAATTTTTGAATTGGCTCTAGCGGTGCTTGCTTAATTTGAATTATACTGTCTAGTGTGGCTTCAGGCTTTAAATTGTATTTAAAGTGGGTAATGAATTGATGTAACAGATCCTCCAGAGAGGATATGGAGTTATGGGGTAAAGCTTAGTACTAGTCTAAGGATTTTCCCATTAAGGACATGGCAAATACACGTAGAATTGCATGGGGCCAGGCTTGAAGCAATAGACACTCTAGACAAAATGTTACTAGGTGGGCATTTGGATCTCCCTCTCCATTGTACTTGGTAAATTGAGGCAATGAGATGCCCTTTGGCAAGGTTAATGGGGCAATTGAGGGGTGGATTGGATCATCTTGATAGAAGTCTAGGACCTTGACTTCCTCAGTGTTTGCAGTTTTAAGGTGTTTTAACTCTTCGATTAGTGTGTGCATCATTTTTTTGTGTCTACCCACTCTTGGGTGGTAGGCAGACTGGCTGGTTAAGTGGATTATGATTTATAGTAATTCGATTGTTGCATTTTTTGTGACAAGGGATACTATTGGATTGTCAGTTGTTGTGGTGGAGCAACATTAGGAGATGGAATTAGAGGATGTGGTACATTATAGAGAGTAGGTTGGTGTTTTTGGACAGCTGGTGAAACCCACTGCCTAGCCACAGGTTATGAGGTGACACCTTGAACATGTTGCACCGAAGTAGTCAGAGGCGCCCCATGGGTTTATACTTGTGGTATGTAATGGGTGGACATGGAATCTAGTATTTCTTGTCAAGAAGCTAGTCCTCACATGTATGTGGATGAAGGAGGAAGCATGGTTCCTTCTAGGAAATTTTGGAATAATGGGTTTGTATAGGCATGAGGACTGACGGTATGGTACGAATCCTCAGGCTCAGATTGGGTGGCAAATTCATCTTGCTCATTTCCATTCTGAGGCTCTATTGGAGTTGGATATAAGGCTTGACTCCTTGCCATGAGAAGCTGAGATATGAGTTGATGATGGGGCTCAAAAAGGGGGTTTATGTCAAATGCTAAGGGAGTGAACTCATGACCTCCCTTTTAGATGAGCTCATAGTTTTTTTTGCCTCTCTTTCCATGCGATCGATAGGCGAGTTGGCTTGAATCCTCACACAAATGAAGTTATACTATTATGGTATGAGGATTGAATAAGTAGGATTGATCTGGGAAGATTCCATGACAACGTGTGCAGCGTAGTATCTAGTAGCATGCAGCGTGAGTAACTCATAGCATGTGTAACCTGCAGCGTGAGTAACTCACAATGTGTGTAACCTGCAGTGTGAGTAACTCACAGTGTGTGTAACTTGCAGTGTGAGTAGCTCATAATGTGTGTAACCTTCAGCATGAGTAACTCATAGTGTGTGTAAACTACAGTGTGTGTAACCTACAACATGAGTAACTCACAATGTGTGTAACCTGTAGCGTAAGCAAGCTCAGCGTGAGTGACTGGCTTGACCAGCATGAGCAAGCTAGATTTTAGTTTCAACACTTGGTCTATGCAGCATTTAACAGGTGGTGTGATAAACATTTTGATAGGACAATAAATAGGTAGGCCCTCCTTCTAGCGCCAATTTACTGTACTGACGTAAATTGTCGGTGTAAGGCTGGAAGGGAAAAACAAAAACCAAAAGATCGTTAGGCAGACATAGTTGACCCTACCTTCACCCGAGGGAAAGCTGGAAAAGAAAATGAAGGTAGAGTGCCTTGGATGGTCTACATGCAAATCAACCAAGGACTTCCTCAAGCGTAAACTATGGCCTAGGTTGGGGTTATTGTAACTGATGTTTGAAATGTAAATAGTGCGCACGAAATGTAAACAGAAATGTATGCAAAATTGGTATTGTAAACAAAACGTAAACTAAATGTAAAATAGAGTAAACAATATAATGGCTGGAAAAATGAACTATATTGTATTGGTTAGAAAAGATGTGCACTGGTCAAAGTGTAGCTACATGTGTAGATGGAAAGTCAAGCACAAAGCCCCCGGGTGATGTGATGTGTTTCAGGAGTGCTTGGATGCTAGGAGTCAAGTGTGCTTGAGTGCCCAAGGATTGCTGGTCTATGTTTCCTAAGCTTTTCAACTTCAAAGTTTTCAATCCTATTTATGTGAATTGACAAGGTATTTATAGGGCTAGGCTAGGCTAGGAGATGAGAGGAAAGCATATCGTGTGACACGTGTCCAATGGATAGCTGTATGTGAGTTGGATGTGTGTGGGCAAGCTATGTTCTAGACTAGGTACATTGTATCTTACAACATGTGATAACTCACTCAAGCTAGCTCATGCTCATGGCACATACAATTTAGAGCATAAGAGCTCGATGAATGACAAATGATGGAAATTTACAATGAAATAACAAGAGAAATTAACTCTGGCTCGCTTGAAACTTCTAGATTTCTGACTTGCCTACTGCAAGATGTCAACTCGAGTGGTTCCATGGCTATTTGAGACGTTCCCACCTAATTAGGACTTCCAGCATGAGCTGATTTTGTCGCAGCATTTCCTTAGCATGCATTTATAGTGCTTTTGCTTGGGTGTGACCAGCACTCACGCTGCACTCACACTGCCAGTGTGAGTGAGGTGTACTCACACTACACTCACATTGGGCACTCACGCTTGGCATGACCTCAGCATGAGTGAGGTAAAATGAGATATTTAACATCAAATTTTTATTTATAAAGCTTGTTCCTTGAATGCAACTATTTCTTGAATGTGTCTAACCCTTAGAGTGATCTGAAATCTAGAATTTGAGCTTGAATGTGTCTAGTTTGAAGCAATTTTGGATAGGTCACACTGCACTCATGTTGCCAACATGTCCATAGCATGAGCTACAGTGTGAGTGACTTGAACATGTAATTTTGGGTTTAAAACTTGGGATTCTAGAGGCTGGGATTGGAGGTTGTTGACCATGAACCCTAAGGATGATTTGCACCTTGGAAGTCAGATTGTTTTGACTTGTTTTGGAGGCTCCTAGAGTTGGTCACGCTGGACTCACCCTACCAGCGTGAGTGTAGCGTGAGTGCAATGTGAGCTGTAGTGTGTGTGAGAAAATGTACAATTTTTGACTTGAAATTTAAATTTTGAATGTTGAAACCTGGAGTGGACATTAGTGGCCATTGAGGATGGCTTGCACTCTTAGATTTTGACCATTTTTTACTTGATTTTAAAGCTGTCGGAGTCACTCACACTGAGGGCAAGCTAGCTTGATAGTGTGAGCAAGCTGGCTCAAGCAAGTTGGGCGTGAGTTCCAAGCCTTGGTCAAATTTTGTCTCCTGAAAGATCGAAAGATCTTGAGTCATTTTCAAAGTGTTAGGCCAAAATTAGTGATGTTTCACTATTCAACCTTTGTAGCCAGCATCTATGACACCAATGCTACCATATGTGCACACCATGCCCATATCGTAGCCATAAATGAGTCACATTTCCATTACCCTAGCCATATTAGACCCACCACCAAAAATAGCTCCAACCTCAACTACATGGTGGGTAGTAACATCTTTATCCACTGTTGAACTATCCCATGTGCCACACTACATGCAGCAGCAAACGTACTAAGTGAAACACCACTAATTTCAGCCTAGCACGTTAAAATGAGAACAACTCAAGCCCTTTTGAAGTTGTGGGAGGCAAAATTCGACTAAGGCATGGAGCTCACACCTAGCTTGCCCAAGGTAGCTTGCTCATCCTCAGTGTGAGAAACTTCACACAACATCAAAATTGGGTTAAAAATGATCATTTCTAAGTGGTTATTGGGGGTCACGCTGCAAGTCATGCTACCGCATGAGTCCAACGTGACCAACTTTTAGAGCCTCAAAACTGAGTCAAAACGACTTGATTTCAAGGATGAAAGTCATCCTTAGGGTCCACTATGTATAACTATAGGTCCTAGCCTTCAAAAATTCTAGATTTTAGCTCAAAATTGCAAGTTTTTGAGGCCACATTGTAGGTCACACTACAAGTCACGTTGTAGTGTGAGTCCAGCGTGACCTGCCAAAAGTGGCTCCAAACAAGGCATATTCAGGCTCAAATTCAGATTTTAGATCGCTCTCAAGTTTAGACATGTTCAAGGAAATAGTTGCATTCAAGGAACTGGCTTCAAAAATCAAAATTTGGTGTGAATTATATCATTTTATTTCACTCCGGCTGAGGTCACACTGAGGACACTCCCAACGTGAATGCCCAGCATGAGTGTCTATTGAATGCCTAGCATGACTACCCAGTGTGAGCGTCTACTAGATGCTCAACATGAGTGCAAGTAGACACACCTTAAAAGCCATGGAAGCACCCAAATTAGCATCTTGTAGTGGTCAAAGTGGTCAAATCAAAGATCCATAAGTCTCAAGCGAGCCAGGGTCAATTTCTTTTGTTGTAAATTTTCTTCATTTTTGGACATGTCAAGCCCTCATGGTCCAAATTGTATGTACTCCTATGGACTTGAGTAATCCATGAGTTATAAAATGCAATGTACTTGGTCAAGAACATAGCTTGCTAACACACATCCAACTCATGCACAACTATTCAACACACATCCAACTCATGCACAACTGTCCACCGGACATGTGTAATGAGATTCGCTTTCCTTTCATCTCTTTGCTATTGATTCGATTCTTGAATTCTGCACCCAAGCCTAGCCCAACCCTATAAATACCCTATTGATTCACATGAACTGGAGGTTGGAAATTGGAGACGTTAGCAATTCATCAAACTAGTGAATCCTTGGGTGCTCAACACACTTGACTCCCAGCATCCAAGCACTTCTTACATATATCATCACATCATCACATCATCACATCACATCACCTCGGGGCTAGGCATTTGACCTACCATCCACACACATGAAGCTACACTTTGACCAATGCACATCTTTTCTAAGCAACACAATATAGTTCATTTTTTCCAACCATTATTTCTATTTATTTTGTTTTACATTTAGTTTACGTTCTATTTATGTTCTGCTTACATTCTGTTTATGATCCTATTTGTGTTCCGTTTAAAATACACTGCATATATTTCTGTTTACATTTTATGTGCATTATTCACGTTTTAAGACATCAGTTACGATAACCCTAGTGCAAGCCTTAGTTTAAGCTCAGGGAAGTCCTTAGTTGATTTGCGTGCAGACCATCCAAGGCACTCTACCTTCGTTCCATTTTCTAGCTTGCCATCAAGCAGAGGTAGGGTCAGCTATGTCAGTCCGATGATCTTTCAGTGTCTATTTCCCTTCCAACCTTACATCAATGATTTAGGTCAATACACTAAGTGTCACATGTGGTGGCACAACTCACTATAGGGCTATGGGCTACTCTAACAACACCACTAAAAACATAATTGATGTAACCCTTTGCAACATCCCCAAGTCTAGATTAAGGATTCTAGCTTATCCAAACTCTCATAGAAGAGGTTAGGTGGCTTAAAGCAGCCAACTTGGAGATGGTCCACATAATGGATTTTTACCAAGATGATCCCATTAGCCCTATGATTCCTTCAATAACACTACCTCCTAGTGTCCAACTTCCCCAATTTACAAAGTATAATGGTGAGGGTGACCCCAACACTCACCTAGTAACTTTTCATTATGAGTGCTTACTACTACAAGTGTAGCTACACACGATTATCTATGTCTTTTCCATGTCTCTGACTGAAAAAGATTTAGATTGGTATTGTGCACTACCTTGAGCATACATTTCAACTCTAGAGGAGTTGTTGAGCCAATTTGTCATCCACTTCAAGTACAACTTGAAGCTAGAAGCCATACTAGACTAGCATATGAATTTTAAGCAAGAAGTGTTGGAGCCAGTGAAAAAATTCATACAATGTTGAAGTGCCTCCTTAAATGAGATTCATGAGCCAATCACTGAAACCCACCTACTAGACATTTTTAAGGATGTGGTAAATGATTTTATCAAATCAAATCTGAACTATTTAGCCATGTTCTCCCTTAGCCAAGCTTTTGCTTAAAAAAAGAGCATACAGGATGTGGTGGAGGCTAGCAAGAACCTAGCTTTCATAGCCTACAAGAATGCCCATGCAAAGAGAGACAAAGAAAAGGGAAAAGACACAACAACAATTGTAATAGCTGTGGTTGATGAAGCCAAGCCCAACAACAATAAGAAAGTGGCTAAGGCACCTAAGGCCTCAGCCAATCGCAACAAAACATCGGGTTATGGCAACACGAGAACCAGCCAATCCACATCATTAGCAGCCACTGGGCAAGCTTCCCCAAGGCTAAAATTTTAGTGCAAGGATCACTTAAAATACACTTCTTTACCAATCAATCCATTAGAGCATTTGGACCAATTTCTTTGTGTTAGGTGCATTCAACACAAGCAAATGTTAGAGGATGCTCGTAAATGCCATGAGAGGTACTACGAGGTCCTTCAAAACCCTTCTGTAGCTATGCCTAATGAGCCTTTGATACCCAAAAATTTTAGATTGGACTAGTTCTACAACTACCATTAGTTGCATGGCCATGACATGAATTACTACCTAGCATTGAAGGATGATATCCAATGCATAATTGATCAAGGTAAGCTAGTCCTTGATGAAAGTAATCTTGTCTAGCTAGAGAACTAGTCCATGAAAATCTATAAGGACCGATTAAATGCTAATGGTGTAGGATATATCATTAATGCTATCAGCATTAATGATGAAATAGAGACAACACATGAATTGTTTGTGGTCCATGTGCCCTTTGGCTACATTGGGGCCTGAATGTCAACTAGGCCATAGGCCCCCTTCATCATCAATGCACCACCTCAGGCACCCATGACACCCTTCATGGTTAGGACCCCACAACACATTGTGCCAACAATAACCCATGCACCCTTTGTCATAAGGGTGCCAAAACATGCACATCCCCCATCTACCCAAGGTTTGGTGGTGGGGACTGCATGGTCCAAAGAGACGTGATGAGCATCTAGTCGACAAGATGGCTAGGGAATGCATAGAGTTAGGTCCCCTTAAGCCTACCCCATTTTCAACCATTCCCATGGCCTCATCATCTAAGGCCACCAACTTAGATAAGCACACACAATAAGCAACCATTGAGGCTTAAAGGCACACTACCCAATCAAAAGCCAAGTCTCCTCCTTAAGAGATCTATCTCTTAGGATGCATGGAGGAGGTAAAGACCACAAAACAACCTGATGGTGGAAAAGATTTTCTAGATGTACTCATATAGGTCAAGTAGGCTCTAAAATAAAAGGATACAACTTTGAGCCTATATGATCTAATTATGACCTCGACCACTCATCATGAGGCTTTGGTTTGCATGTTGGCCTCCATTCCTATTAAGGAAGAATTCCAGAAAAGAAACAGGCTATTCATGTTGTAATGCTCACACTTGCAACCAAAGAACCAAGGTCAACACTCTTGACCTTTCACAAAAAAGTGATCAAAGATGATCCTAAGAAGGGTCAAGTAACCACTACACCCATGTTCATAAAAATTTTTGTGGATCAGTACAAGATACAAAGGGTGCACGTAGATGACAAGGCAATAGCTAACATTGTTCCATTCCATATCATTAATAAGCTTGGCTTGGTGGATCAAATCAAGCCAAAAAAATGACCTATTTGAAATCCTTTGATGGAGCATGCATGATTGTCAAGGGAATAGTCATGATTGATTTTGTGGTAGGGGAGAAATTCCCCACTAATGTAGAGTTCATAATGGTTGAAGAGATGCATGGATTCAACCTAATCTTAGGGAGATCCTGGGTAGCCCAACTAAGGATTGTTTCTTCACCAATCCACCAAGAGATCCACTTACCCTATGAGGGTGGAGAAGTGGTGATCTTCGATGAAAACATAGCCCCTTAGACCATCAATAATGTAGACACTGAGCAAGGGTTGGAGGTAGAAATCTTTGAAGACAAACCACCTATTTGCAATGAAAGTCAATGTTGTTCGACCAATGAACCAAGAAAAATGAGAAACCCCCATGAGGAAGCTTTATGAGAAAAATTTCTCTTTATTGTGGGAAATGATAGCCTAGGGGAGTACTTTTTAGTGCCCTCCAAGCCTTATGCATTGCTTAACCTACATTAGGTTAGGAAATATTTGCATGATTATGGCATGTCCCTATTCTTTTTGTTAGCCCCACCTGTCTCTTACCCCAATGTCTGTATAGTTTTAGTTTGCATTAAGCTTGCTTCTTGCATTAGTTACAATTTTGTTTAACCACAAAAAAATTTAAAAAAAAGAGAGAGGCCAAAAATGACCTTGAATTACCACATGGCCCAAAATGGCATTAAACTAGCAATGGCCTAAAACGACCTTAAACTATCACATGGGGCCCAAAAGGGGCCTAATTATATCAACAAAAATCCTAAGTAAGAAAAAAGAGGAGGAAAAAATATATATCAACTAAATTACAAGCTAAAATGATACCATCAGAGATAAATAAATATCATGCTTTTCATTAAATCATAAACAAAATACATAGTCCAGGATTACATGCATATCAAAAGACATAAAATTGCCCAACAACAGGACTACATCTCAAACATTTTTCATCATGATGAGAAGCTAAGGCTCTTCCCCTCCATCTTTATCTACTACTTCGCTAGGTCCTATGCCTTCACCTAGATCCTGTGCAAAGTAAAAATGAAACAATAGACTAGTCAATAAGTGGGATAATATGAAAAATCATAATGAAATAAACAATAATAAGATAACTTAAACTAACTTTAGATGGGCCCGCATCAATGTTTGGGGGCATCTTGTTGAGGCCAGCCTCTAGGTGTTAGAGGATCTCCTCCTTTGACATGTGTGTCCAATCCTCTTCTTTCAAATCAATGCCTCTGAGGGTCTTCCCTTTCTCCATGGTTGTTGATACAGGTGATCCTAGAGAAAATGTGGCAGATGTGACCTCTTCATAAGGAGCAAAAATCTCCCTCTTTGGGCACTCACTAACCACTAGATGGTTCGCAAACATCTTGTAAGCTTGCATCAAATGAATGTCATCAAGGAATATGTCTCGACATCAGCACTCTACAAACTCATCCTAGTAGTTCTTATGATAGGCTTCACATTCCATCTTTTAATGATACTTGTGATTTTTTTGAGTCTGTCCCCATTCATATACTTTAGTGCTATAGTCCTTCCCATATTGATTCTTCTGAGCTAAGAGGTCCATCTGCAAGTGCTACTCAATGACCTCGTAAGTAGCCTTACTCTTGCCCGGACAACTAACCAGTACCTAGTGTAGTTGATTATAACCGTATGCCAGCTGCCATCTAATTTATTAGGGTCCATCAAAAATTCATACCGTGACTGCAAATATTCTAGTTGGGCTTCCTGGTTTACCTTCTATTCCTAGAGCTCTTGAACTTGTTTCCAGAGCTCCTCATTCATGCGCCTACACTCCCATAATGATCATGCAGAGTGTAGTGCACATTTTCTTACCTCACTGTATACATGATGAGGCACCTATTCTACCTCCAAACGAAACTTAGGTACAACATCAACTCGGACCACTCTCCTTGGATCCCATTTAAGTCATGAGCTTGGTATATCAAAAGGTGAAACATTAGTCATAAGGTAAAGCAAAAAAAAAAAAGCCATAAAAAAGATAAACATACCTATCATAGGATCTATTTATTTTAGGTGGGTAATCATGTCATCCATTATTCCTTGCATGAAGGAAAAATTTTCTGGAGTTTTCATCCACAATCATGAGTGGAAAGTGGATGTAGATTTAGGATGCTCAGCAGAAGCAACACTTGCTATAATATAAAGCATTTCAGGGTTAAACTAAAACAAAACATAAAAATATAAAAATGATTAAAAAAGAGGAGAGAGGAAGAGCATAATGAAGATGGCAGTGTAAAGATCCTACCCAGCAAACCCTTAGGGTTGAGAATGGGGGGATCACCCAATTGCACACTTTAAACAAGTGATCAAACTCACCATCCTCAAATTGTAGCCCATCTTCTTCAAGCTACCTCAAAATTTCAACAACATCCTCATCTGCCATGTGTTCCTTAGGTTTAGGAACATCCTCTTCTAAAGGTTCCTCCTCTATGGTAGGGTTCCTCTTTCCTGTGTTGCACAAATATAAATTAGAATATTTAATAAAAAAAGAAGGAAGAAAAAGAAAGATAATATATATATATATATATAGATATAATACTTACTAGCTACTAATGATCACATGTCATTAAGTCTGAAGCATAGCTTCTTGATCCTTTCCTCAATTTCATGCATGGGCTCCTCTGTGGGGTAAGGTTTCTTAATCTACATTTTTAACCTCACCGTCCTAGCAATGAGTCATGTCCCCCTTACCATGTTACCTATGTTTTTAGGAGGAGCCTCTTTAGCATTGTCACACACATGATAGGATGACCCCATGTGGCCCTTGGTGGTCACTAAAAATGACTTACTAATAGCCTCTAGGGGGTCTTGCTACTGCATCATACAGAACAAATGGTGGATCCATGACTTGGATATTTGGGTGCAATCTTGCATCATTTATTGCCCATCTTCATGAACTGCCAAGAATTTTGCAAACCTTCATAGGCATGCTATGAAGAGGGAAAAATGTACGTGAGATTATGCCTCAAGTTTGTCATGTAGTTTAATAATTTTAACTAGCATGTCATCAACAATTTATTTGGCCTAGTTGTATTGTGTTCCTTCCTCTATTACGTCTCTCATAGCCCAAGCCTACTCCACCACAAGGACCTTTCTTTGGTAAAGTAATTTAGGAAATGCATGAGCTCAGAAGATGGGATAGAGTTGTTGGACCACCAACAATTTTACTTGTTTCATGGGTATACCCTTACAACCTTTTTTAGTGCCCAACCACTCTTTAGTGTTCCCTATGTGGTTTAGTTCCTTGGTAGTCTTCTCACCTATAGGTAGACCTTTAGAGGAAACACCAAAGAGATTAGAAAAGAGGTTGTACATGATCTCAAAGACCACCTACACATTAGTCCATAGATTAGAAAAGAGATTGTGAACTCGCATGTGGAAATGGTTGGCACTCTTAGCGAAAGAGTTGATGAGGGCAATCATCTCTACTATCAGGATGTTTGGGTTCATAACCAAGAAAAGGTCCATGAGCCCAACCAATTGAAGATTTTTGGTTACCCTTGCTAGGGCCTCATGGCACAACTAGCACTATAAACCATCAACCTCACCATACTTGAAAACAAGATTGGCCTTAGTGCATCTTGAGACAACCATGGTGACCTCCTTGGACTTGGCTGCAGCTACAGTAAACAAAAGTAGAATAAAAAATGTGATAAAAATGTAAAAATCAAGATTTCATGAAAAAAAACAAGTCATACAACTTATGTGGCACAAATGATGTAGGGAATGGTGGTAGTGGGACTGAAACCTCTTCTACACTTGGTATCTAGGATGCTCACTCCACATCCAACCAACTGGGATCCCAACACTTCACATAGGATTTGGAGTACCTAGTAGGGTAATTTGTCATATCTGCCCCAATTTACCCTATAACACCAGCATGCATGTTCTTAGCAGATGATAACTCTTATAGGGCTAGTTGTACCAAGGCTAATATCCCCTCTCCATCGTGGAGGCCATTTTCATCAATAGAAAATCTAGCAATAGGCAACAAGGTAGTAGGCATCCTATGCCATGAGACAATAGATAGTAAGAAAATAGAGAGAAAAAATCATAATAGGGCTCACCCTCCAACACATTAAATTATCCCAGGTGGGTTCTGGAAGGTTGTGTGCACACGATGGTCAAGGCATACGGTGTTGTATTTATGGTAGCACTAGACCTCAGGCATCTTCCAAATCCAAGATAATAGCCTGAGGCATTTTTGGCACTAGCTGAAGCTCCCTACCCCTTCACCTTTATCAGGTTCATCTAACATGAATTTCAAGATGCCTCAATTTTCCCTAGGCAACAACATCTTGAATAGGACACCTGCTACTTCAGCTAACAAGTGTGACCATATGATCACACTAAAGTGGCAAAGTAGGAACTCTAAGAATTTCTATGCATACTCCCAAAACCAAACCGCCTGGTATCCTATGCACACATGTGGTGTAGGGACATTTGGCATGGGATCACTCATACAACATAAGATCCCTACTAGTTCAACCATGATGAGGGCAAGTTTTAGTAAGACCTTGCAATGCCACAATAATAAAAATGTTAGTATTGGAAAAGAGTAATAAAAATAATAAAAAGTAATAGACAAATGATGTATAAAATAAGATAAAAAGAAAACATATTTTATTATGTGCAAAATAATTTTCCCCAAGCCCCATAGGGAAGGGATGTTGGTGCCACCATCTAACATGCTTGGTTTCAAATGGGACATAGCACTAACACTTACATGTTTTCTGAATGTTACAATATTAAAGAAAATATCAAAAATTTTCTAACTATTGGTTATGCTTCCAATAGAGCATGACACTTTCTAACCAAAATTTTTTGTACGTGTTTGTCATGCTTCCAAGGAGCATGACAATTGTGGAACAACTAGGAAAAAAAATTAAAAAAAAAATTTCTAAGTGTTGGTGATGCTGCTAGGGAAGATGAAAAATTTTCTAAGTGTTGGAGTGTAGCATGATGGCCTACCTAGCAGATGACGTCTCTTAGTAGTCCTCAACATGTGCCCTGGGAAGATGCTACAAGGTGCACTTACCTTCATCAATGTTGGTAAGGCCAGGGTGTCTACATTCACTCCTATGTGCCATCTTCTGTTGTCATGCTCTGGATTTCCTCTATGGTTGCTACACTCTGTCTTGGTTGCACTATGCTCATATGACTATTGGCTCAAATAGTGAAAATGACAAGTTTACCATGGGTTAAACCTCTATTTATACCCTTCAGGATCAAGTGACATGTCATCCTCCTAGGATGTCCTATGTCTCACGTGTAACATGAAATGCTCTATGTCTTGCATGTAACATAAAACGTCCTATGTCCCACACAGTGTAACACCCAAAGATAGAAAAATTTTCTAAACTTTTCAGCTTCTTACACTTAAAAATTATTTACATTTTTTCTACTTGCCTAATAGGTGTTTTGCTTGGTTCCATGTTTCAAACCTTTCAATCTTTGGTTAGACTTACACCTCATGCATAGTCTATGGTCCACTATGATCTTAAACTAGCAATTTTATGGCCAATCTAGATCATAGAAAAAATAGAAAATAATAAATATATAAATATATAAACAAATTATTTTACATACTGCATAGTTAAATAAGTTTTGATATCATTGCATTCCTTATTCTATGCATTTCACTTTATTAAAATAAGTGTCGCTTGACATTTTTCTGGTTATTATGTAGGATCTCTTGAAAAATGAATGCATATGAGAGTCTTCATTCACCTTTAGTCTTGACTGGACCTTATGGAAAACTCACAAGATGCATAAACACAAAACTTTTGGACTTCGAACTACTTACCTATGACACCAACATAGCATCCCTAGAAACATCACTAGATTGGCCAGAACATCTAGTGTGAGCTCTAGACTTAGAAGTAGGTGACATGACTGAGGATCCTCTCATAGAAGTCGCTGTAACAACATGCAAAGGTGAGGTGAAAACATTGAAACTTAGTTCTTTGTTAGAGCCTTAAATCCAACAAAGCATTTCTAAAGTCCTTAGTAACAATGTCAAGGCGTTCGCATGGTCCTACGAAGACATGCTAGGTTTAGATCCACGTATAATATACCATAATATTATCCTAGATCCACATGTTAAACTAGTTATACAAAAATCTTATAAAGTCAAGCCTGAGGTCCTGTTGGCCATTCGTGATGAGATCACTAAGCTTTACAAAGTTGGTTTCATTTGGGTAGTTGACTACACTGACTGGGTTTCTAACATTGTAGTTGTCCCCAAGAAAAATGGAAGTATATGCATTTCCATAGACTTCCAGGACCTAAAGAAGGCAACCATTAAAAATGATTTTCCATTTCCTAGTATTGACCAACGCATCGATACTACAGCTGATCATGCCTTGTTGTCCTTCATGGATGAGTTCTCAAGGTATAACAAAATTCACATCAACCTAGAGCACTAGCTTAGCACTACTTTCATGATCCCCCTGGGGTATATTTTATTATATAATAATTCCCTTCTGACTAAATAATGTAGGAGCAACATATCAACGTGCAATGACATACATCTTTAGTGACTATCTGTTAGACTTGCTCAATGACTACATTGACAACATACTAGTTAAGTCCAAAGTGGCTCATGACCATGCAAATGAATTGAATGATGTCCTTAAATATTGCCTTAGATATGACCTTAGGCTTAATTTCAAAAAGTGTGTCTTTGGTATCAAAATTGGTTACATGTTAGGCTTTGTGATATTTGAACCAAGAATACAAATAGACCCTGAGAAGGTTAGGGCTATCACCAACTTGGCACCATCAACAAACCTTAAGGAGTTACGTGGGTTACATGATAGGCTACAATTCATACATAGGTTTATCACAAGGTTGACTAATAAGTTTTAGCCAATGCAACATGTACTCAAAAATGGGGTCAACTTTGAGTGGACAGCTCAATGCCAAGAGGCATTTGACAACCTAAAAAAGGAGCTTGTTCAACTTCCAATAGTCTACCCTCCATAGGGAGATAAACCTTTCTACATTTATGTCACAACCTTAGACACATCCATTGCTTCTCTACTTTGCCAAAAGTGAGACGATGGGTTTGAAGTCCCTGTTTACTACTTAAGCAATGTGCTAGTAGCACACAAAGTGAAACATAATGATGTGGAGAAGAAATGTCTTACCTTAGTCTTTGCACTTTAAAAGTTGAGACACTACCTTTTCTACAGTCAAGTCAATGTCATCTTTAAGAGTAACTTACTTAGGACTATTACAACAAACATATATGAAAGTAGTAGAATAACAAGGTGGAAGGCAATAACTATGGAGTTTGACTTGCACTATGTAGCGTAGGCATCCAAAAAAGATCAAGCAGTAGCTACACAACTCATGGCTTCACCTATAGATGATCAGGAAATGATAGATCCAGAATTCTCAGATGAGCATGTCAATAGTATCAGCTAAGTACCTAAATATTTTGAGGCGATTTTACACTTTAACGGTGGTTCAACCACAAAAGGTGGTAGTTCCACTACCATCATCACACTCCCCTTTGAGAAGCTCTAACCATTTGCATACCACATTGCATTTCTTTGTACAAACAATGTGGTGGAGTACGAAGGTCTCCTTAGAGGCATCTTAGCAGCTCAAGAGTTAGGAATTCAAAACATAGCAATCTGAGGTGATTTACAGCTAGTTATTAACCAATTCATAGAGGTTTATGCTTGTAAGGTACAACATCTACAACCTTACTATGATTTGGCAAAGCACTTGCTTAAAAAATTTGCAACTATAGATGTTCAACATATACCCCATAATGAAAATGCCATAGCCAACACACTAGGCACTTTAGCCTTAAGCATAGTGCTAAATATGTTTTCCACTTTTCCTACTTCAATAGTGGATTGCACTAAACCTATAACTCACATAGCGAGCATTACATCCATAAGTACAGCTCATGCCCAAGAGTGGTATGATGATATTAAGTCATACCTCCAATAGGGAGAGCCCCCAAAAAACTTAACCTCTATGCAAAAAGTCATAGTGTGAAAGTGGTCACGATAGTATGTCCTTGTGGGTGATAGCACCTTATGTTGTAGATCCTATGATGGAATATTGTTAACTTGCGTTAGCAACAGTGAAGCACAAAATATTGTTGACCAAGTCCATGAAGGACTATGTAGGGGTCATATAGCTCCTAGGGAAATGGCAGCAAAAATCATACGTTTAGGCCATTGCTAGCCTTACATGGACTGCAATTGCATCTCCAAGGTTAGGACATGTGACATGTGTCAGCAACATGGGAACCTAATGCATGTGCCATCCACTAAACTGCATACTACATAGATCATGTGGCCATTTCACACAACATGTAGAATAGTAAAAGGTAAAATGCCATATAGTCTTGTGTATGGATTTGAAGTAATGTTACCTCTTGAATTATAGGTTTCATCACTTTGCATGATCCTTTTGAGCTTCATTGATGAGGTTTAGAGCAACAAGTCGGGAACCATCAACCTTGAATCTATAGAGGAGGAGTGCATGCAAACACTTGATCACATCGAGTGGTATCAAGAGAAGCAACAACAAAAGCACCATGATAATTAGCATCAATTCCCAATCAAGATATGGGAATTGGTCCTCAAGATCATCCATGAACCCACAAATAAATTCTCAACCAACTGGGAAGGGCCTTTCTTGGTGACTAAGGCATATGACAATGGAGCCTTCAAGCTCATTGATCTAGATGGTAATGAGTTTGCCAATCCTGTTAACCACTTGTACCTAAAGCCATACTATAAATAACATGCAGTATCACACCAACAACAAAAGCAAGGTAAGAAAACATCTACTACGATGTTATACCAGCACAGATGTTCACAACAACATTAAACTAGCAAAGACATCTACTATGATGTTAAACTGGCATAGAACGTCCTTGGGCTATGACATTAAAATAGCACCCATAGCATGGTCTGCTATGACCTTAAATTTTCCATTAATCATCTACTACAATGTTAAACTAGCACAAAAATCTACTGGGACCTTAAACTAGCACATCATAGTCCACCCAAACCTTAAACTAGGATCACAGTCTGCTAGGACATTAAACTAGCACAATAAGCAGTCTACCAAGACCTAAAACTAGGTTCATAGTTCAACACCTATAGTTCAACACACATAGTTCTATGGACAAGTGAGCAAGAATACTTTCAATCTTCCATCACCTACCCACACCTCTTAGGTAGGATGGGGTGGGACGTTGTAGTTCCAAGATGAAGTTCACATCATCAAGGAAAAACCCTCTAGGACATTTGTAGTGACACCATCCCTAACATCTTGCTGATCTTATAGAGATGTCATTTGGCATCTTTCTGACCTTCTAGAGCTACCATAACCACCACCAATCCTTTTGGTTGTAGCTCTCATTGTCAATACCACTCACTGGAGTCTTAGCAATACTATGGCCTAGCCACAACATTGCCATCCTTCGGCCCTCACCATCACTTGAGCCTGGAAGAACATCTAGTAGTGCCATTCTCTACCATGTTGCTAGGTTTCTTGGCTCCTGCCTTTGGTGAGAATGTCTAAGCACTTGCATCACCACTACCTCTAGTCACTTGAGTGCTCAATTCTAGTGTGGCTACTGGAGCTTTCCAACCTACCATCATTGAAACTTGCACTAGCCTTCTTGCTTTGGACATTACATGCAACTAATGCAACACTCATAGCCCTTGCAATGCCCCTAGTAGATAGGACTTCACCCTCATCTCATGTGGTGGTTAATTTTCTTATTTTCTCTATGTTGCGTTTGTAGGATGAAGCCTAGGCAACACCATTCAAGGGTGCATTTCATCACGATGGCAAGGCACTACATTGTTCTAATGTGTCTACTTTGGATCACCTAGCTACTTAAGAGTGCACATCCTTACTATCCCCTAAGCCAAACTAACCTCTACCTCTTGATCTTGCAATATCCCACATCTCTTGTAAGCTTGCCCAATGCACATGTAACCTTTACCGTAGTTAGCTACTAAACCCATGATGGACATAACACAACTCGTCCCATGGGGAGACTTTGTGGGCTAGTCAAAGCCCCAAATAAATGTAACAAAACTCATCCTAGGGAGGAAACACCTATGCTATAGATGCAATGTGGTTGCCTCTAAGCAAAATTTGTTGCAAAGTTTGCCTGGAAACATAAAAAAAGAAAAAGAGAAAAGAATATTTAGATAAAAGAA
>MNCI01028690.1:673142-683261 GCA_015680685.1 Gnetum montanum | reverse complement strand
GGGGGGGAGGATGCACGGTGGAGGAGAAAAGGAGAAGAAGATAAAGAAGAAAAGAAAATGGGATAAGCCAAGTACCCAAGTCAAATGGCACAGTTGTCATTTTGCAGTCGGTTCAACCCTAGATCAACCATCTCACAAGCACTCCAACAAGAGGTCAAAATCTAAAGGGTAAGCCACCTCCACATGCTAACTTCCTCACAAGAACTCCGATGAGAGATCATGCTTTGATGACTAGCCATCATGATGCTACATCCCATAGCTATCCTCTCCATCCATCATCCCTTGACCCATCTCCCTAAACTATTCCCTATCACACCTTATTTCCTTTGCACTCTCAAGCATAGTGAAGCATTGTCCAAGTGGGAATTGATGAGTGGTATTGGTGTCTTATTCATTGTGGTGTTTCATATTCTTTGTTGACATCTCTTAGGTCAATCCTCCAGAAATCAACAAAGATGGGCCAATGAAACACCACCAATTTTGGGCTCCTACAATTCAATGGCATATTTGTCTAAGTATCAAAACTTGGGAAAACATTTTCTAAGTCTGGTGTTATGCTATGTAGCATAGATAGCATAGCACACTAAAAGTCCTAATTTTTGCAAAATTATTCTAAGTTTGCCTACTATGCTCTATAGCACAATCAATGTAGCACACACTTCCATGGCTATTTTTCACAAATTTAAAGCCAGAAGTGGTCAAGGATCACCTGGGATGGACTAAATAGTTTGGCAAATTTTTTATCTCCTAGACTATCAAGCTTGCTATGCTCTCCAGCTTGCCCAACTTGAGACATGTCCTAGTTGCTAGTCCACCCAAGTACTAGGCTAGAGTTTATCAAAAGTGCTCAAGATGGAAGAAACAATTTGGAAAATTTTCTATCTTTCTAGCCTATCATGCTTTGCTATGCTGCACAATGTAGCAAGCTTGACACAGGTTCCAAGGAAAAAAATTTTCTAAGTGTTGGACAAGGATCTGTCAAGCTATCTTGACATGAAAGATGCATTTGGCAATTTTCTAGCTTTTGAGGCTATCTATCCTACTACACCTTAGAGTGTGGTCAGCATGCCATGAAGGAACATTGCAAATTTTTGGAAAATTCATCAAAGTACCAGTGGTACACTCTACTACACTATGCAGCATAGACAGTGTGACAAGTTAAAATCTGCAAAAAATTTTCTAAGTGTTCATGTTATGCTCCACTACACTTTGTAGCGTAGACAACGTGACACATAGAAAATATCTAAGAAAGCCTTCAAAAGCTCCTAGAAGTTAACATTGACCTTCATTTTAGCTCTGACATCCCTCTAGCTACCAAGATCAGTAGTTTGTCTTGCTTTTGCACCTGCCATTGATCCCAAAAATTGTTCCTACACTTGACACTACTCAGAAGAGGGGGAAGAGATAGTCCCCAAGCATAGACTCCAAGTTGCATTTGTTTTGGCACTATTTGTAGGTACATGGTGGTTTCTCAGACTTCAACACATGTGGTCTGGGTGGTGTGGTCATAGTTTGGTAGTTTCTGAGTTCTTGTTCCTATCATGCTAGGAACTTTGACCAGGGTATTTATAGGGCTAGGGTTGATGTGAGATGCAAACTAGGTCATAGGGCTAGGGTTGATGTGAGATGCGAACTAGGTGCCATGTGGCATGGGTGTGAACAAGTCACACTGGCATGTTATGCTATGAGTTTCAAGCTCAAAGTTTGCATCTCACATCAACCCTAGCCCTATGACCTAGTTCACATCTCACATCAACCCTAGCCCTATCAATACCCCGGTAATTAGCATTTTAGTGGTTGGCTGGAAAAATCATTTAGGTATTAAGCATTAGAGCACTCCTAACATCTTCACTACTTCCACACCTAAGCACTTGAGCCTAACACCTTGGCAAGCATTGTGACAGTCTTCCTTGCACCCATACAACATGATGACTACCAACCCAGTAGGTTTAGCCTTCCTTGCAACTACCAGCACCATGTTCATGACATCTTAGAGACTATGGCTGCACTTCTATGCTACCACTATGCCTATCTGAACACCATGTACAAACTTCAAACATTATTCAAGAAAATGTTGTGCTCCCTGATCTTCAGGAAATGCATTTCTCCACCTTTGAACTCTAGCTCTAGTTTCTCAACATTTGTTTCAAATTTCTCAACATTATTCTTGAATTTCCTTCTACTATTGATACGTATTTTCATATTCACATCATGTTACATTCTTGCATTTGAAATGGTTAGTGTAACACCATGTAAGTCCCTGTCTAATTGACCAAACCTTTCAGGGCACCTTTTTTCCATTTCTCCTAGCACAACCCTCACATGGATTCAGGTTAGGTTGTATGCCCATGGACCTCTTAGTGTTCTAGCCACTGACATTCTCAAACATCATAGGGGGTAATCCACAAAGACCTACTTATACCTCAAAATGACCATATGACATATTTCCATGACCTTAACACCTCTCCCTCACCTCTAGTAGTTAAGAGTTGTCAAAATCTAAGTTAAAATTTTTATCTAAGAACATGATTATGTTGAGGATTGCCCACCCATGCTAGCTAGCATGGGTACTTTGGGGGTAATGCAAAAGGCCCAATCCATAGCCTAAAAGAGCCTTAAAGCCTTCCTCTATGACCTTAGAACCCTATTGAAGCCTTGCAAAACCATCAGATGCCTAAAAATAGACCTAAAAAGAGAAAAATGTTATTGTTCCCCTTCATCCATATTGGAGCTATGCTAGCTATCATGGCTCAGGTGGAATGATTGTGGAAAATGAAAAATGGACTTAAAAATGATTGATTTTGATGCCAAAACCCTACTATCAACATTTGCAACTCTGGGAGCTTGAATGCTTGGTTAATCTACTATCAAAACTGATCAAAACTTAGTAACCCAAGGTATCCATGTTGAGGGAGGCTAGAGCCATGTTGGATAGTGTGGCTCCAACATGGGTAAGGTTCCTTACCACTTTTGGTAATACATCAAAATGTTTGGAAGTCTAAAACCTATCCTAGTAGAGCTTAGAACTTCAAAACCTAAAACTAACAATCTTTTAACCTTGTTATAATCATTAAAACTCATCAACCCCCCTCATCCATGTTGAAGCAACACTACCAATTATGGCTTAGGAGGGTAGGATCATACCACACCTCAAACAACCATCAAATCTAGTTCATTTTAAGCCAAAACTTTAAATATCACTACTAGCATCCCCTAAAGCCTAAAAACCTGGTTATATTACTTTTGAAATCATCTAGGACCAAAAATTAGAAGTATCCACATTGAGGGGTACTATAGCCATGTTGGCTACCATGGCCCTAATGACGGTGAGGTCCCCAACAAGATTCTACATGCAAAACACCCTTCAAATGCCCATAAAACTTAATTGGTGGACATATAATTGCAAAACCTTGGATTTAACTAGAATTTAACCTTTTTTGACCCTATAATAACTCATATTATACCATCCATGTTGAGACCCCCCTTCCATCCACATTAGATAGTGGCCTTGGCAGGTATCACCTTAAAGCCTACTTGTTTGTAAGATTTGACCTCCAAAATGATTAATTTTAACTATTGTGACCCTACATTACCTTGGGAAGACCATAGAGCACCAATTGTAACCATATAGATGTCATGAAATAAAAATTTTTTGTAAGCCACACTAGGGCCACCTTGGCTAGCATTGCTCCAACGTGGATGCTAGTTAAAAACTTCAATGAGGGTTTTTAGAGGTTGAAATCAATGCCAAAATTAACTTATTTACCTCCTATATCCACTGTGTTTACCATACAAGTCATCAAGAGTAAAAAATTGCTCAAAATCAACCTATGGAACCACCTTAGCATCCCCTCCATGCTAGGAATCATCCCATCCATGCTAGCCAACATGACTCCAATGTGGATGCATAGAAAACCTTTATTTTTAACCCAAGACAGATTTCATAAATGCACAAACTCATCTATTAGCCTTGTAGCCTCATACCATGATCCAATAAGGCCTAAAAATGATAAAATCTAACCTTTTTTTTACCAATATTTATCATGTTTTACCACATGTTTTCTAGTTTGATTGATTTGACCTTGTTTCATGGTGTTTGGACTTGTTTTGATCTTGTTATGCATTTTTTACCTTTACTACCTTTAGTTGATTACTTTTGGCCTTTACATCACTTTATTTTCATCACATTTCCCTTTTTTCTCTCTATTATTACCTATGTTAATCTTTGTTAGCCTTTTATTGGTGTTAGGTGATGGGATTTGGCCATTCTTGACCATCATATGATACCATGTAACTATTGCTTATCAAGGTCTTAAACTAGCAACATGGCCTATCAATGCCTTAAACTGGCAAAAGTGTAATTCTATTTGACCATATTTGACCTTAATTTTCATGCTTTTATGATGCTTCAACTTGTTTTGTCCTTGTTTGGACTTTATTTGATGTTTGTTCCTTCTTCTTTGTCTTCACCTATTTATTATAGCCTTGGTTAACCTTTTTTGCATTTTGTATGACATTAAAATAGCATGTTTTTGCATATTTACTAAGGTATTTTATCTCATTTTGGCATTATTTACTAACTTTTACCTAGTTTCCACTTAATGTGCTTATGGTTGATATGCAAGATTGGAGTATGAATACTTAGAAGCAAATCAAATTACCTTTGAGCCTAAGTGGATCCCGTGGTGATGTTGAATGGTGCATTGATCTTAACTACCTAGATCTTGAGCTTGATAGTCTTGTTGATTACATAGCCTCCATAGGAAAACCTTTAGAATGGCTTGAAAACCTAGTCAAAACCCTTAACCTAAAGGTTGGTGACATCATTGAAAACTCTCTAGCTAAAGTTCCTATCATGATACATGGTGGTAAAGAGAAAGCTCTAAAATAGAGTTCCTTGTTGGACCCTCAATAGGATCAAGACATCACCAAGTTCCTATAAGATAACATTAAGTTATTTTCCTGGTCATATGAAGATATGCCAAGTCTAGACCCATACTTAGTACAACATAACATCATACTTGATCCTAGCATTCGACTAGTTAAGCAGAAAGTCTATAAGATTAGATCTAATTTGGCCTTGGTAGTTCATCATGAAATCACAAAACTATATCAAGATGGTTTTATAATGCCTATTGATTATGTAGAGTGGATGTCCAACATAGTGGTAGTCCTAAGAAAAATGGGAGTGTACACATCTGCATCAATTTCTGAGACCTAAATAAGGCAACCATTAAATATGATTTTCCTTTGCCTAGTATTCACCAACTTATCGATACTTTGACTAGACATGCCTTATTATCCTTTATGGATAGATTCTTGGGATACAACCAAATTAGGATTAACTTAGAACATTAACTTAGTATGACCTTTATAACCCCTTGGAGTACCTTTCATTAAACCATGATGCTCTTTGGCCTAAATAATGCAACAACAATCTACCAAAGACCTATGACCTATATCTATAATGACTATATGCTAGGTTTTCTCAACAATTATGTAGATGATATAGCTATTAAGTCCAAAGTGGCTAATGATCATACACATGCCCTTGACCTTGTGTTAAAATGATGTCTCAAATATGAGCTTAGGCTTAATACCAAAGAGTGTGTCTTTGGTATTAAAACTAGTAAGATACTTAGCTTTGTAGTATCTAAAGCAAGAATACATGTCAATCCTAATAAGGTTAAGGCCATATCCAACGTGGTAGTACCTACTAACCTTAAGGAGCTTTGGGAACTATAAGGAAGATCACAATTTATTTGTAGGTTTATTAATAGGCTTATAGATAAGTTACAACAAATGTAACACTTGCTTAAGAAGGGAGTTCACTATGATTGGATGACTTAGTGATATGAAGCCTTTGAAAACCTTAACTAAGAGTTGACACAACTACTAACAATCTATCTTCTCCAAGAGGATAAACCTTTTTACATCTACCTTGCTATCTCTAACACATGTATTACCTTGTTAGTTTGTCAGAAATGATATGATGGAGTAAAGTTATCCATATACTACCTAAGCCATGCATTAGTTTCCCATGAGACCTGATACACCAAGTAGAGAAGTATTATCTAAGACTAGTTTTTTGCAAGGTCAATGAGGAAATGGAGATACTACCTCTTTAGGAGCTAGGTCAATGTCATTTGCAAGGATAATGTACTTAGAGCCATAAAAACCAATATTTATGAAAGTAGTTGTATAGCCCATTGGAAATCCATAATAATGGATTTTGACCTACATTATTTTTCTCAAGCCTCAGCCAAAGGTCAAGCTATAGATACATAACTTATTGTTTCCATAGAAGAAGATCATGCAACCATAGACCATGAATTTCTAGATTACATATCAACACCATTAGCTATATGACCAAGGAATATGAGGTGATCATGCACTTTGATGGAGCCTTGAATACCCATGAGGCTAGTGTTATTGCCATCATAACATTCCCATCTAGTGAAATCCAATCCTTCACTTATTGTTTTGAATTTTCATGTACTAACAATATAGCAAAGTATGAGGATTTGATTAGGGAAATGAAGGTAGCCTATGACCTAGAAATCAAATAATTAATGACCAAATATGATTCACAACTTGTGGTCAATCAAGTAACTTAGGTTTATGCATGTAAATCCAAGCATTTGCAACCTTTCTATGACCTAGGAAATAAACTGATGCAACAATTTATAGACATTGATATCCAACATGTGCCTTGAAATGATAACACCATAGATGATGCCCTAAATGTGATGCTAGATGTGTTTAGCAAGTTCCCTTCCTTAACTATGAACTATGCCACTCCCATCACATAGAACACTAAAAATACATTTGAAGCCATAGTGCATACTATTCTTGCAAAGGAGTGGTATGATGATATCAAGTTTTACCTTATGCATGGTAAAGCTTCAAAAGGCTTGACTTCTATTCAAAAGGATGTTGTACATAAATGATCAAAGCAATATGTCATCGTAGGTAATAATACATTATGTTGATGGTCCTACAATGGCATATTACTAGTGTGCTTGGGTAAAATCAAAGCCCACACAATCCTAGAGAAGGTTCACCAGGGTGTATGTGGGGAGCATATAGGACATAGAGACATAGTTGCTAAAACTAGGTGATTAGGATATTACTAACACTATATAAATAGGGACTACCTATAGAAAGTTAAAACTTATGACATGTGATAACAACATAGCAATCTTATACATGTACCACAAATTGAGTTACATGCCACTCAAATAACTTGGTTGTTTTAATGGTATGGATTGGGTATCATTAAACCCATAATGCCTAAGTCATCCACAGGTCATATATTTATCATCACTACAACCAAATACTTTACAAAGTGTGTTGAAGCTATTCCTCTAAAGAAGACATCTCAAAATGTTTGTAAATTCATACTCAATAACATAGTAGCCTATTTTGACATACCTATGATCATAGTCATAGATAATGAACAATAATATAGTAGCCAAGAAATGAAAAAATTTTATCATGACCTAGGCATTAAGCATTCCTTCTTATCACCATATTACCCTCAAGCCAATGGGCAAGTAGAATCAATAAATAAGGCCATATTAAACTTGATTAAAACAATGTTTAACAACAAATGAAAGTGGCATGACAAACTTATCCATGCACTTTAGGTCTACCGAACCACATTTTGAATTACAACTAATGTAACTCCTTATAGCCTATTTTATGGTTCTAAATCTATTTTAACTCTTGAATTACAAGTGTCATCACTCCAAGTAGCCTTATCAAACTTCATCAATGATGATGAAAATAAGAAGTTGCACACCATGTATGTAGACTCAGTGGAGGTACAACAAGTTTGAATGCTTGCTCATGTTGAGCAGTACTAGAAGAGGCAAAAACAAGAATACCACCATAACCTAAACAAGAGTATGATGAAGGAAGGAGAACTAGTCCTTAAAGCTATCTATGAGCATGTATACAAATTCTCAGCCAACTAGGAAGAACCTTTCTTGATCACTAAGGCCTATGGAAATAAAGCATTTAGGATAGCAAACATGGATGGACATGAGTTGGCCAATCTGGTTAATCACTCCTATCTAAAGCCCTACTACATGTAGCCTGTGAAGACCAACAATTGACATCGATGATCAATGACAAGCGAGTCTACATGACCTCTTTTTGCATAACAAATGAACTTTCAAACTTTGTAATATGGTATCCTAGTTTGATGATCATTTTATATGGCCTTATGCATTATCATATAACAACATGTTTTCTTTATCTTGTTTCTTGTTCTCTTAGAGCTATGCTTGAAAGATGAAGCCTAGAGTCATCTAGAAGGTGCAACTCATCATGGCAGGAAGTCATCACATCACCTCAATGTGCAAGATTTAGTGAGTTTGTTGTATCATACCAAGAGTGCTTCTTTACATTATTGTCATTACCACTCCTTGTGCCCAGTCTCATAGCTTATTTATAGCCTTCCTAACCCTTAAGCAACAATGATGTCCAATGACTAACACTTATGCATTATGCCCATATGACATCCCTTCATTATGCTTCATTTACAAGTCCATTGAGTGTAACACATCTCATTTGATGGAAAAACCATTGACTCTATTGGATGTAACACATCTCCTTCATCAAGAAGACCAAATCAAACTAGCCTTGGAAAAGAAACCCAAATGAAGGTTTTACCCCACAAAAGAAAATGAATGAAAAAAAAAACAAAGAAAATTAGGAGGCAAATTTCCAAAAATTAGAAAGACTAATAAAGATCAAAAGACAAATCAATGGCTCCAAACATGAAAAGGAAGGAGCAAAATGGGTAACGAAACCTTGGAGTGAAGTGTTGGTTCCTCAAATGCATTGATGAGTGAGCAACACCTCAATGCATGAAGTGTGAAGTCTTATTGGTTATTCAACATGTTAATGCCATATTGTAACCATGATGTCAACATATGGAACTCATTGTTAACCCTCATTACAATTTCCTCATCATAGCCTTATCCCATTATCACACGCACTATTTGGCATGGTTTGACATGATTGAATCAAGCATGGAGATGGAACGCTAGTGATGAATTTGTAGTGGTATTTTGTATTCTTTGTTGGTGCCTCTTAAGTCAAACCTCCAAACACCAATAAAGAGGAGCTAATAAAAAAACACCAAGAAAACACATGTTGTAACTTTTTGGAATTGTAACTTTCATCCCATGAAATCTAAGGCTAAAACTTCATTGTAAAATGTGAAGATTGTAATCCAAGAGATGCAAGTTCACATAATTTTACTTTTGCATCTGAAAAAATGCTTCATAAGTGGTCATAGCCTTAACCCCCATGTAAAAAAGTCATATTATGTCCATATGTGGGCTCATTTGGGGGGGGGGGGGGGGTGTCAAAATGCCTTTTAGACTACCAAAATTGGCATTTTCATGGGTTTTGTGGGGGATATAATCATTGCTACACTAGAAACACCTCTTGGGGGGTGTGTATAACATCACCTATGCCTAGTATTGGGGGGTATAACTCCTACACATTAAATGTTTCTTCTTTCCCCTTTATTAGTGTTGCTCCTTCATGGCACTAGCACTTCAACATTGTTCCAACCTCAACAGTGGTCTTGTAGTTCCACATGGCTCTTTCAACTTTAGCATGGATGTTATACCCCACCATGGGTGTCATACCCATAGTGTGATTTTTGTAGGTCTAGTGTTACTCTAGAAAGGAAAATGTGGATGGAAGAAGCTAGTGTGGATAAAATTCCCATTTGTTATTTCTAGTAACTAAAGGGGTTTTGGTACCTTGGGGATATCAAAACCTACCCATACATAGAAATCATGCTAGATTTGGACACTTGCAACACTTGTGCATGGAAATAATCTATCAGAAATTAGGAAAAAGTATGCAACCAAATTTATCGTTAAAAACCTATAAAAATCAAGCTCAAACACCATAGAAGAGTTTCCACCTTTTGATGGTACCAAATTTTTTTGAGATTGGTAGTATTTGAAATTCAAGAGCTTTGAGAATTCATTGTGAATACAAGGCTTTTACAGCAATCTTAGTGTGGGACCTATAACCATTGTAACCACTATTATACCCTGCAACCCCACACACCCCCTATACACCCCCCCC
>MNCI01028690.1:601970-672866 GCA_015680685.1 Gnetum montanum | reverse complement strand
CCCCCCCCCCCCCCCACCCCGCATAGGGCACCCCCATCCCCAAGATTATGTATGGTTTTGTACCAACATTGAGCAACTTGGGAATTGAGACTTCTAATGTGGCTCTTTTTGGTATCCCAAAACCCCCACACATGTTACCCCCATGCACCACTAACATTGCAAATTTGGTAAGTAGTGCACCAATGTTTGATAGCATCGGGAGTTATGGAGCTAGCTGTGGCATCCAAAGCCATCAATTTCAATAGATTCTAGACCCCTAGTGAAGTGAACCCCCTCTTACTTCCTTAGTCACACTTGTACACACTATAAAAATTTCATTTTTTATTATAATAAAGTTTGTAGTTTTGCTTGTTATGCAAGATAGTTGAATTTCATTTATTTCATGCATATCTTTTCAGATTTGTATTGCAATTTCATTTTAATACCTCTGTTGATACTCTGTAAGTCCTTGGGTGATCAACAAGACCATCAAGAGTACCTTGGATCTTTCTCTAAAGGTCCTTTACATCTAGGATTAAAGCTATCTTAGTTGGGATCTTTGGTTTTCCCAACACCAAATTTTCCAGTCGCTACATTTGGTTCTTCACTTTTCTATCTAGGCATAATGATTACAAGCTTATCTTGAGTTTTATTATGAAAATAATATAATTATGATCATGATGAGAATCTCTTATTATTGTAAATGAGTGGATGAATAATGTTGTCTCACTATATATAGAATCAGTTTGTCCATAATTTGATAACATAGGGCAATCTTTACCTTATTGGGACTACATCTTGCTTTAGCCCTTTGCACTTTATTGGAAAATTAACAAAATATGTATAGGACAAAGGATGAAAAATCATAGAAAATAATAAGAATGAAAAATGAAGAAAGAATTAAAAAGATATTATCTAATATAAAATGATTAAGAAATGAAAAAAATATGAAAGAATGAAAAATATATTAAAGAGTGTGAAAAATTACTAAGAAATTTGAAAAGTATAACAAAAAAATATAAATCAAAAAATTGTAAAGAAATTTGAAAAGAACTTGTCCATTTCTAAGTCAAGATAGGGCATCTCCCCCACAACTGAACTCATGGGAGTGTTCAAAAAATGAACCCTTGACTCCTAGTATCATATGTTGTACACTTCTTATTTATTATCCTTAGTGATTTAGACTTTTGTTTATTATCCCATGTGACATTGATGATAATTAAATTCTAATATTTTAGAGATATATGTTCTATTAGACTCAATGATCTTTCTATTTTACAAGGTCCAATTATGTTTTCTTATTTATTCTTAAATTCAAGTTTTAAGTCTCCATGTTTACTACTTGTTGGTGTATGATTATGGTTTAGAATGTTCTTTTGTAAATTCTAAATTTGGGTCATTTTATTGGGATAGAAATTAATAAGTGAGTCAAGTATTTCCATGCATGTTTTGGGCAATTTTATGTTTTTATAACGTAATCATTGGATGTCTTTCGGTTTAGTGATCATTGCCTCTTCTTGTACATACACTTATTTCTCACGTTCAATGTCCAACCTCTCCTAGAAATGGAATTAACCATGCTTGTGATTATTGCCACTTCTGCTAGTATCACTCTTTTCATTGAGAATAGGATCCACTTGGAAGGGTTGTTTGAGATTCCCCTGTGGATAAGGTAATTGTCTTGACATCTACTTCTTAAAAAATCTTGAATTAAGTACATATGACCTAGACAATTGTAAGTGGACCATGATAGGATAACATCCCTTAGGATTTTCATATTGGAATACTTTGCATCCTTATTCATCTTTTGAAATGGAGTTTGTAAATTTCTCAATTGCAACAAATTTTCCTTTGTGCTTGTAATTCTCTCATCCATTATCTCTTCTTTTCTTCTTTTATTTATTCTATTTTAGCACTTGTTCAATCTTTTCCTTTTCTATCTTAAGAGCTATAGAAAATTTCTCATTCATCGAGTCCCACATCTTCTCTACCTTTGTTGCCATGTCACTAACTAATTTTTGAATTGGTAGAGTCTTCTTTTAAATGACATCCTCCAAAGTTTTTTCATCTTATTTATTGCATATTCTGACATCTCTTTTCCTGATTATAGGATCTTGTTTATATTATTTAGCTAATTCAATTTTCTTTAATTCTTCTTCTTCTTTAGCCACTTGGTTTATTAACCTTTGAATTTGATGGGCTATTATTTCTGATAATCTTCTTTGACATAAACATAAAGGGTTTTCCTAGTCTTATTTCTTAATCCATAAACAATATGCCTTGGTTTCTCCCTTTGTGAGAGTCCATGGGGTGGGCATCTATGCAATAGAGAATAGTGTGTTCATTGCTGCATTAAGGGATTCATGTGTCCCTTGCGGATATTCTTGGATTTATTTTTTTAAATTAGATACTATTGAGTAAGTTTGATACTTATCATTAAAAATTTCTAGCATGGTACTCCATCTTCAAATCAATTTTAGTTATAAGGATTTGTACAAGATCTCTACCTCCTTGATGAGTATTTTGGTAAATAACTTTAAGTTTTACAAATCACTTTCAATATTTTGAAGAGCACAGGCATTGTGGAATTCTTAAAGATGGTGTTGTGGATCTACATTGTATCCACCTTCAAATTTGAGAATGTTATTCATGTCCAATATCTTGATGTGACTATTTGGGATATAAAATACCTCTCTAATGTTAATCATATTGGGAGTGGATAGTAGGGGTTCTTCATGATTATCAGGTTTGTAAGATTAGTTGTAGTGGTGACCCCTTCAATGGTCATATTTTTCTCTTTTTGCATTTTTTCCATATCTCTTCTTTGTTCATAATCTTCTTCTTCATCATCAGGATACCTTCTTCGATATTCATGTCTTTCATGATCCCTATATCTTTCATTTTCATAATCTTGAGGTCTTCAATCCTTCTTGTTGGATTCTACTGATGATCATGAGGAATAAGAGGAAGTAGTTGGAGAATGATATCCCCTAGTTCTCATTTGGTGACTCCTTGATTCATCTCTTTGTAATTTGGTAGAAGCTCTAGGCCTTAGGCTTCACCTATGTTTGAAATCTTCTACATCTCTCCTTGGTGTTTTTGTAAGGGTCAAATGCATTTGTACCTTAACAAGTTCCTCAAGATGAATGATGGACATTTGGGTCTAGGATTCGTGATTGTGTTGGAGTTTTTTCATTAGGAATGCATCATCATTGATTTCCTCTAGGACAACACAGTGGTTAACTTTCTTTCCTTTATTATTTTCATGTCTTGTCTCCATGGAAGAATCCCTTTTGACTTGTTCTTCCATAGGTTTATATGGCTATTAATATGTTTAGTAACATGATACACTTCTTATGCATTGTCTAAATTCAACCTCATTAAGGTTGCTTGTAGTAGAGATGGTGTTGAACATTTAGGAGGCAAAACTACATTGCCTTGTAAATATTCCCATCTTAGCTATTCATCCTGATGGAAGATAAATGTGAAGTTAGGATATTATAGATCAGTATGAACATATGAAATTCTAGTCTATATAGGTGCACTATAGTCTTCTTCATCCTATCTATTGTCATGACTCTTTTGAGTTTTCTTGGTAGGTGATGACTTTTCTTTAAGTGTAGAAGACATTTTTTATGTTTGACACTCTTAAGTGTGTTTGTGTATTAAAATTTTAATTAAAAATATGTAAAATGAACTTTATTATTCCTAATACATTGAACTCTCTAAGATCAACTACCAACCAAACATTGACACATCCTTGGAAACGGTGCCAATTATGAGTAGCAAGGTATCTCAACATTCCATCATATAAGTCACAAGTGTATGCTATGGACCTTTTGGTATATCAAAATGTTAAGAAAAATGGAGAAAAAAGTTGTTTATATGGTTGTGTAATCATTATTCTTTTAGGCCAAGAAATATTGTGGAAGTGTGGATAAGAAATAATGAAGTCAAATGACAATCAAGGTGTGGTTCCTTTAAGCACATTTTGAGAGCAAAAAAGTCTAGAGGTATGCTAGTGATCTACCCTTCAAGTGTAAACTACCCAAGTTTGAAAACGAAATTAAATTCAATGTGTGCAATTTTGTGTTACAAAGTTTTAAGTTTTAATTTGAAAAAGTTAGTCATCTCCCCCTTCTAAGTTCAATGTTTCACAAGTGGTATCAAAGCTTGGTACTCTATGTCAATCCTCAAGAGTGAACATGGAAGAAATACTCAAAATCAGACACATGTGGACAAAGAGCCTTATGTACATCATCAATTGATGTGTTCAATTTATTTGTCACATCTATTATCAAGGTAATATCTTATTCTTATTACTTTCCAAAAAATTGAAAAAGATGCCTGTAAAGTTGATAATTCTTATGATGATGCCCTTTGAAGATAGGTATGAGATATTTCACCATAACATTATTTATTTTCAAAATTTGTGGATTGAATTAAAAGATTATTTACATTCCAAGGAAATAAGAATTAAAGTGCTTAATGATGAATGTTGTTGTCTTAAAAAGGAAAACATAGATATTAGGTTTAAGCTTCAAAAACTAACAAAAATGTTTGAGCAGGTGAACAACAGCTCTATGGAGAAATCCAAAAATAAAAAATAGCATTTATCCAAGTTTGGAAAATTTCCTAATCCAAAAAACTTGAAATGCTTATTTTGTGGTAAACATGATCATATTCAATATTTTTTTTATCTTAGAATGCATCACCACTCTTGGTCTTTGCAAAACTAGCCTAGAAAGAAAATCATGCAAGTTTGGAGAGAAAAATAAGGAAAGACAAAAAATAATTTGATGGCTGAGGTTACTTACTCAAATAACAATGCTAACACATGGTACATTGAAAATGGGTGTTCAAGGCACATGATAGGTGACAAATCCTACTTCACACATTTCAAAGAATAAATTGTGGTACAACCACTTTTAAAGATGACATGAAAGCACCTATCATAGGTATTGGTACCACAAAGTATTTCAAGATAAGGTAACAAATTACCAAATGTGAACAAAGTGTTTTTTGTTGATGGATTAAAACATAATCTACTTAGTGTAAGTCAACTTTGTGATTCAATTTTTAATGTTATGTTTTCAGAAGAAAGTTGTAGAATATAAGATTTATCTACTGGAAATGTTGTAATTGAAGGATCTAGAAAAGGAAACGTGCATACCAATATTTTTGAAAATTCTACTAATCTTGAATCCAAGTGTCTAGTAAGTTGTGTGGATGATAGACATCTTTGGCATAGGAAGTTGGGCCACATAAATAAGAAAATTCTCTAGACCCTGGTATCTAAAGAAATGTTTCGTGGCCTTCCTAAGATTAAAGATTTCAACTTAAATACATGTGAAGCCTATCAAAAGAGAAAAAATGAGGGTAATATTTGGTAAGAAAAATTTTATTTTTGCTACTCATCCCTTAGATCTAATTCATATGGATGTGGTTGCTCCAATTCAAACTCTCAACTTAGGAAAGAAAAGATATTTTTTGACCATTGTTGATGATTACTCTCACTTTACTTGGGTTGCCTTTTTATATCACAAAGATTATATGTTTGATAATTTTTTAAGAATTAGTGATAAGATATAGAAAGAAAAAGGATATGGTACTAAGGTTATTATAAGTGACAAAGAAGGTGAATTCAGAAATGCAAAATTTAAACAATTCTATTGAATGAATGACATTCTACATCAAATCTCTATTGCAAGAACTCCTCAAAAAAATGGTGTAGCTAAATGGAAAAACAAAATCCTAAAAGAGATGGGGAGGATAATATTAAATGATACAATCCTTCCTCATCACTTCTGAGCCGAAGCCATCAACTCTGCTTGTTACATGTTCAATAGAGTTCTAGTAATAAGGTTCACCTCTAGAACTCCTTATGAATTATGGATAGGCAAAAAAACTTCAATAGCTTATTTTCATGCTTTTGGTTCAAAATGCTACATTTTGAATGATAAAGATAGCTTGAGAAAGTTTCATGCAAAAACCAATGAAGGAATTTTCTTAGGATATTCTCTAGTTAGTAAAGTATATAGAGTGTTTAGGAAAAGAAAAAATACAGTGGAGGAAACTATAAATGTCAAAATAGATGATTGTGACATTAATTTTACTCAACCTAATGATGAAGCTATTCCCATTCAAAAATTATCTAGTCCAGCTTTAGTGCAAGGTGACAAAGATTCAAAAACTAGTAGTGATCATGAAGAGGAAGAAAATGATGATATTCAAGAGATATCTCCCACTCTACCAAAAATGCCTAGACTTTGCAAAACTCACTCTATCAACAATGTAATTGGGGAGGTTCAAGATAGTGTCTATACTAGAAGCCAAATCAAAGAAATGTATGACTTTTCCACATATCTCTCTTAGCTTGAACCCAAAAGCTTTAAAGAAATTGAAAAATAGGAAGGATGGATTTTAGCTATGCAAGATGAACTTGTACAATTTGCTAGAAATGATGTATGGAAATTAACACCTAGGGCCATTGATAAACCTATTATTGGAACAAAATGGATCTTTAGGAACAAGACTAATGAAAATGGAAACATCATTAAAAACAAGGCTAGATTAGTTTTCAAAGGATGCAACGAGTAAGAAAGAATATATTTTGATGAAAAATTTGCTCCTATTGCTAGGCTAGAATCTATTAGACTTCTTCTTGCCTATTCTAGCATTAACAACATCAAGCTTTATCAAATGGATGTCAAAAATGCCTTCTTAAATGGAACCATATAATAAGAGGTTTACATTGAACAACCTGAAGGATTTGTTAATTCCATCAAGACTAATCAGGTCTACAAGCTTAAGAAAGCTCTCTATGATTTCAAACAAGCTCCAAGAGCTTGGTATGAAAAACATTCTCAACACCTTACATCAACTGGATTTGAAAGAGGTAAAGTTGATGTTACATTGTTTCTTAAAATAGAAGGTAAAGATATTTTAATTGTTAAAATCTATGTTGATGATATTATTTTTGGTGCAAATAACAAAATTCTATGTAAGAAATTTTCTAATCTCATGAGTTTGAATTTGAAATGAGCATGATGGGAGAGCTTAAGAACTTTATTGGATTTCAAATCTATCAAACAACTAATGGAACCTTCTTATGTTAAACTAAATATGTAAAAGACCTTCTGCTCAAATATAACTTGGCTAATGTTAAAGTTAAAGGTACTCCAATGGCTACAAATTTTAAACTTGTTATGGATGATCAAGGTAACCCAATTGATCACAAGATTTATAAAGGTATGACTGGTAGTCTTCTTTATCTAACTACGAGTTGACTAGATATAACTTTAAGCATAGGATCATGTGCTAGATATCATCCAACCACAAAAGATTCTCATTATCAAGCTATTAAATGTATTTTTCACTACTTAAAAGATATAGCTAATTGGGGACTTTGGTATCCAAAGGATTCCTCTCTTGATCTTTTCGATTATTGTGATGCAGATTAGGCAGGTTGTTCTAATGATTATTGTAGCACTAGTGGCAACTATTTCTTCTTAGGGAGAATTCTTGTCTCTTAGATAACCAAGATGCAAGCATCTATAACTCTCTTAACAATAGAATTTAAATATATTTTTGTTAGCAATTGTTGTGCTCAATTGCTTTGAATGAAAGAAACTGTCAAAGATTTAGCAGCAAATGTAGACTCAATTCCTATTTATTGTGATAACAAGAGCATCATCAACATGATAAAAAATCCCATTCAACATTCTCATACCAAACATATTTAGATTCACCACCATTTCATATGGGATCATACAAAATGTGTTCATGTAAGGCTAGATTTCATTGGAACTAAGAGTTAATTAGTTGATGCCTTTACCAAAGCTCTAGATGAACATTGGTTGGCATCTTTATGTAAAGATATGGAGATAGGAACTTGTTCTGTGATATGAAGCCTTTTATACTTTCTATTCTTATTTCACATAAAAAAAATAATAAATACAAAATACCAAAAACATTTTTTAATGCATCTATTAAATGGAAGTTTTGCCTCACCTTTTTGGTTATGTCCAAAAAGGAGGAGAAGTAGCTAATGTGTTAATGTGTTGTTATGTACTAGACTAACCAATTTTCTTATGTTTTGGAAATTACCAAAAAAGGGGGAGATTATGGACCTTTTGGTATGTAAAAAATTTAAGAAAAATGAAAAAAAAAAGTTGTTTGTATGGTTGTGTGATTGTTATGCTTATAGGCCAAGAAAGATTGTGGAAGTGTGGACAAGTAATGATGAGGTCAAAGGACAAAGAAAGTTGAAGAAAGATGTGTCTAGGAAATAGTAGACATCTTGGTATAATTGGAGTGAACACAATCAAAGACATCTTCAAGAAATAACAAATTTCTTTCCCTAGGGACAAATGTCTTCCATCAGGCAAAGATGTATTCATAGAATACAAGCTAGTTGTAGCAAGGAGATTTTAGAGAGACATCTTTTCCAAACAAATATGTCTTCCTAGAATTCAAGGAAAATATAGAAAGACATCTTAGGTATGAAGAAGAAATCTTTCATGACTCTTGGTGACTATTGGCTAGTCATTTAAAGGGGTTTCAAGATAGATTTAGAAACATGGTAGCTATAAGAAGACATCATATGGATAGGAAAAAGTGCAAGATTATGTGTAATCATTGTACAATCAATTTGTGAATCATTATAATCTTTGACACTCTTCATTGTATCATCATTTATTCATTGTAAAGTGTGATGTATTTCAATGTATAAGGATCAACAAACTGAGTTTCATTTATCCCTTGTAATTGTTCTCTATTTTTATCCTATGGGGTTGATGTGCTTCTTGTGGGAAGGCATCTTCCTTGAGCTTGTCGAGATCCCATGGGATTGAATTACTGGTGCTATAGCACAACACTCCAAAGTGGAGCTCAAGGTTGTAAAGGTTGTGGAAGTTTGGAACCCACATTCCAAGCTTGATGGGACCTTGGGGGGTTTAGTGGCTAGTGTTGTGGCATTACACTATAGAGCAGGGCTTGAAGACTATATAGGGTGTGGTCCCTTCAGTCACATTTTGAGAGCAACAAAGTCCAAATGTGTGCTAGTGATATACTCTCCAAGTGTGGACTACCCAAGTTGGGGAACCACATTAAATTTGTTGTGTGTGCTTTTTTGTTATAATGTTTTTATGTTTTAATTTGGAAAACTTATTCATATCCCCCCTCCCCCTCTAAGTTCAATGATCCATACATGTGCATGACCAAATCATAATTCATGGATGGAAAAAGTAAGTAGTCTAGGAGTTGATAATTGATTCATCATCATTGTCTTTCCACTTTGAGTTAGTCAAGTTCAAGTGTATGGTTTAGCTCTCAATGAGGCATATGATGTGTTGATGTTGTTGGAATTATTGTTCTCCTAGTTGTAAACATGGTGAAAGTGAGATTAAAATCTAAGTCTAAGTAATAACAAGAATGTAAATCTACTCTAGCTCATCACAATGAGCATCTGGTCCTAGCTTGTTGATCACATCTTGGGCTCATGTAACAATTACTAGGATTATGAAGTGAGTTCACTAGTAAGAAAATCAAGTGAAGCAACTACTAGGTTACCAAATGATTATACTTTAATGCTTGAAATCAATCATACTCATTTCACCTTTACTAATGAACATGTAATGTACTTTGGAAATATAAAGAGTTAACTAAGTAAACATGAAAATTAATCTAAGTAAAATAAAAGAATTAAGTGGATGCTGCAATGATGAAAAATAATCTTGATCTTTATTGCTAAACATGAATTATGCCTAAGTACAACCCACTCAAATAAAGATTCTGGAAAACTGCCAAACATCACACTATGGGCATTCACTCTATCACTAACTATAGAAACAAATTATAAGAGTCTAGCTAAGGATGTAATAAAAATTTTTGTTGCTCATGCAACCAAGTGTTGGTATTTATAAGGCTACATAGATCTTGAGACATTACATCAATGATAACATAGGATGAGCTACAATATCATAGAGACAATATGATACTCGATGAAAAATTGGTTTTATTAGCATACCACATGCCTGATGTAAAATTCCATGTGCTAATGACCATTCCAATACATGATATTTGCTTACTTAAAACTCCAACAAGGATTAGTGCATATATACTTGAAATAAAATAATTATAATGTAAAAATTTAAAATTAGAAAATCATTCATAAAGAACATAGCTCAAACATATAATTAAATCCAAATATAATTAAAAAAACTAATTATAAGCATAACACACATAAGTCTAAGATACTTGTCATATCTCAAAAATTAACTTAAGTATTCCATAATTTAAATTTCATATATCTCAAGAATTATACATGTGGTATCCTAATGCTTATAAACTTATGAAAGAATAGACCATAAACATTATAAAACTTAAATCTAAATTGAAATGTACATGGTATAAAAAAAATCCACATTGGAGTATTTATAAATAAATTTTATAAATCATAAATAAAAATCTTATACATCATAAAATAATCCATGATCTCAAAGAAATAATAATATAATCTTATTAGTTTATTAATCCAAGTGAATTGTATCCATGATTGAAAAAATATCAAAAGAAACAATGATTAAAATTTAAAAGAAAGTAGGTCAATCGGTCAAGATCTAATAACCACCAAGATTCTAACTCATGCTAGTTGAATTTGCATACCAACATGTAGAAAGGGTTAGAAACCTTTTAGTAGATCCAACCATATTGGTGCACTTGGAACAAGCTATAGGATGGGACCACATGTAGCAAAAAAGATCATCTTAAGATTCACAAGATTAGTGTTCATATTCAATGCCAAAATCATAATGTCAAATAAATGTTAAGGAAATAGATTACTAATGATTATTTTAGATATTGATCATTCTCAAGAATTAGATGGTAAGCCTTATCTATCTTTGATGTAATTAAAGATCTTCCTCAAGGACTAGTTGAGTAGCCTCACTTGATCTTGGATAAGTCAAATCTAGAAGTAACCTTTATAGTCTACCTATCCCTATCGATATAAATCATGAAACCAAAGTTTCTACCATGTAAACAATCATAAGAGACATGATTAGGTCCTAGTGGTAAACTAGTTCCCTAACAATGCTTATCCATTGTTACAAACTATGCACAATTGTAGGTGATTTGAATAAAGTATGGTAGTGAACCCTACCCTCCACAATGCCTACCTATTGATACCTACACTAAGCAATCACAATATAATCATAGATGATGTGGATCAAGTACTAGAGATCAACCTAGACTCCTAATAATTCCTATCCATTGATCTCAATAAATCCATATAGAAGAGGTATAAAGACTAGGGAATGTATGAGTTAAGGTTCCAAAGGTTATAAATTGTTTAGAGGATGAAAAAATGACACATTTTAGTAAGAAACTAAAGGTCACAAGTTGACCATAGACTATGGTCATAAACAAGGGATTTACCATGGTTTTTGGTCATATTTTTATAGAATCAATGATGCCACAATAAATTGTGGTACTCATTGTCATGAAAACTTGCCAAATAAAGACCCATAGTTAGGTCATGATCAAGACCATGATTTACCATGAGTCTTTTTTAGCATCATGCTCATAAAAATGTAAAATTTGGCTTAGGTTTTGGGTTCCTAAAAATCATGAATCATGGTATTCACTAGACCCTGTACCATGAGACATGGTAAGTATATCATGAGTTATGATGGTAGAAAATATCATAATAGATATGTTGGAAAAGGAAAGAAAAACATAGATGTTACTATGGAACTAAAATTAGAATTGCAAAATACTTATTATAAGAATTACAATAACAGAAAGAGCTAGATATACACAGAAATACATTAGAAATATATAATATATCAAGTTTACAATGTGACATTAGAGTTTAAATTTTTTTTCTCTAGCTTCCATAACTTGGAAGACTTGTAACATATAAGATTAGGATTTATTGAAATATGAATGCAATACAAAGGTTTACCAATGAGAAGTATATCAATTGATTGAAAAGAATAAAAGAATATGATATAAATCCAATTGTATACAAAATTCTAGGATTTCAAAGTTAATATTGAACCAATAGTTTATAGTATTAAATATACTTGATACATTCCAAAAAAACTAGAAAAGCTTGGGAAGAGTTCGTAAATATTAGAAAGTTAAAGTCCACTACCAAAGAAATAGAATAAAGTTTGTGTAAGTTTTAGAAAAATAATTTTCAAAAATATCAAACTAATAGTTAATAACATGTGTCACCATCTTAACAACCTATTTTTAGTAAGAAAATGCTAGGTAATTAATAATTTACAAAAATAAATGTAAAAAGTAGAGTAAATCATATTTTATAAAAATATACTATAGTTGAAACACCTCGCTAACCAACCTTAGGTTAGAAAGGCATGACTTATATAATTAAAAAAACTTTAGAATATGTTAAAATTATGAATAATAAAAACTAAATGGATACCAAGAAATTATGATAGGCAAAGTAGTAGACATTTTTAAAATAGGCACACCAAGAGAAGAGGAAAATGTAGTAAAATGTAAAACATTGACAAATTAGTGATAATAGCCCCATGTATTCAAAACCTAACCTATACACCAAGGAGACACAATATGAGATCCTAATGTCCAAGTCAAAAATGAAAATCATCATAGTAATACTATTTATAATTAATTTACAAATGAAAACAAATAATAAGAGAAAATACATTATCATTCAAAAGGTGTTAGGCACTAAAATTGCATAACTAACTAATAACATTGCATGCTAATAATGTAACATATTAAATTACGAATAATAATTGACCTATAGAAAAAATATAATGTCAACACAACATCCCAATACCATAATCTAGTTTAACATTACAATATATAACTAAACTTAAATTGAAATTTATCTCTTAGTGCAACATCCAAAGCATGAATTAATCATCGATAATCTCATCTAAGTCCTCCTTATCTAAGCTAACATAATCACCTAAAACATACATAAAATGAAAGGGAATTGATCCTAAGATTAAGTAGGGTAAATAAACCGATAAAATACTACCTTATGGATTTAGTTAAAGGCATCAAGTAGCTGGATAGTCATGCATAGTGGTAGCTATAAATAAATGTTAGTTAAAGAAACTAAACCAAAGTAAAAAGAGAAATAATTATTACAAAATAAAAAATCAAGTAATTTCCAAATAATAATTTTTAACTTTGAAACCACCCTCTAACGCAAATAAAGTCCAAACATGAATTAATAGCACTTACCAACTTGACTAATTACATAAATACCCAACTCACTCTAGCCCTAATTGGCTACATAGTCACTACAAAGATAATAATTCTTACCATGATATTCTTCTTGCTATAAGAATCCAAGTTGCTAGCTTCATTCTATGATCATCACTAAAAAAATAGTATAAAATATTGACCAAATTGATTATCTATCTATATATCTAATCTAAAAAAAATAGATACCCTTGACGATGTAGAGACGAATCCAAGTCAGAGTCAAATGAAGAATGAGTTTGAAACTCATATTTGTTAAATGAATAATTTTATAATAATATTTTCCAAAGATATGCATAGCCAAACAAAAAATTTTAGGGTACAAACTAAGGTATAATTATCAAACTAATGAATCTAAATTGTTAAATGAAGCTAAAATCAAAATATGAGATTAGGTGAAATATAATCAAATACTAAAATATTATATAACAAGGAATCTAAATCATTTACTACTATTGTAGATCCCCAAAGCTTTCAAAATGCTAATAATTGTTGTTTTCTAATTTTTAGGCATTTTTGGAGCTCTAGAAATGATTTTTGACTATTTTCTAAATTTTTCATTACTTAGGGGCTAGGGATTACTTTACAAATGTTGCTTGGTTTTTTGTAATAGATCATGTAATTATGTCCATTATGACTTCCATTTCAACCTTACAAGCAAATGAAAATGCACTAATAAGATATTCTTAGGGTTCACATTATAATGTTGAGAAACTTTGCCTTTCGGGTCACCATTATCTAGAGTTACTTATAGGTAAAAATCACAAAACAATTGTCTAAAATCCTAGTTCTATGGTAGAATTATCTTTGTAGCATTAAAACATGATTAAAAGTGGTCATAACATGATCAATCTTTGTCAAAATGTAGACTACCATCTTATACATGAAATTTAGCTCAAAAATTGATATGTTTTAGAGAAATAATATTAAAATAACGTATCTACAAATTTAGAAAAATTAGTAAATAATTGATGAAAAATAAAATTGATCAAAAAAAAGCCCACTAAATGAAATACCAAATCCAAATAGAGAAAAATGCTAAATTACCCTACCTAAAACTAAAAGTGATGTAGAAAAGGTCTTGCATGCCTTTGATCTTCTTGACAAGCTCCAAATCCTAGATAAAATGGTGGATCAATAGTGAGATCTAAGCAAGATCTGAAATAAGGTTTGGAAATATGGCTTATCATAGGGTCCTAGTTGACATCATAGATATAACTAGCTATAGACCTAGCTCTAGCTAGCTCTTGATCAATCTAATGAAATCTCCTTCCCTAGCTCTATTTCATAAAAGTTAGCAAAGAAAAGTAAAATAATGCTTTGCCATGGAAATGGGATCAAGATTATTATTAGACAAGGGAGTTCTTATGTGCAAAATTAAATTTTAAATATTTTCTTCACATGATCTATGGCCTCTGTTGAGCTTAGGAGCATCTCCTATAGAAAAGTTAATAACCAAGTCTACCTCCCAAGATAAGAGCTATGAATAATCCAAATTAATAACAAAGTATAAGGTCCAAAAGCATAACTAAAAAAAGGTTGACTCAAGAGCTCTAAAAGCATAAGCTAGTAAAAAATTTAAAATTAAATTAAAATATAATTAAATATAAATTATCCAAACAAGAATACCAAACCAAAGTAGTACCCAATATGCCAATGATCCATCTAGTACCTAATACTTACTAATTTAAAATTTCATAAAAATAATTAGAGCACATGTTCTAAATCAAAATATAAAATTGTAAAAAATATAATTACATTGTAAAAGTATTAGACTTAATTAAATAAAAGAAAGCAAGTGGTATGATAGCCTTATAATATTTAAAAAGTAAAAAGATCAATAGAAATGAACATAGCTCATAAAGTGTAGTCAATATAAAAAAGGGTTAATAAGAATAAACATATAGGTTAGCAACAAGACATAAGGGTTTAAAACACAAACATACCAAGGGGTAAGAGGTGTCTAGATTAGGGGTGTTACAAGAATTACCAAAATAAAATTAAAACTAGAATACTTTTCAAAGACTTCACAATTTCATAAAAACATAAGACATATAAAATATTTAGAAAAAGGTTATGAGATCAAATTCTTGAAAGCATAAATATTTTAACAAAATGCATAATGGAAGCTACTAAAAATAAAATATTATATTGATGAGAGATGGATAAACTTAAACCATGAGGTTAGGAACTTGAGGTGCTACAATACAAACACAAAGAATAGACTAGTTAAGTAACACATCAAGGGTACAAGCCACATGATATACGAAGGAGGATATCTGAAATAGGGATGTTACTAAAAATTACTAGAAAATCAATATGATGAAGCCTACTCATGGTGATTACCACATTCTCAACTAGTTCATTTGGTATGATAGCTAATTATTCTACACGCTTCAATATAATGTTTTTTTCTTACTGGTATGTTCTAGGACTTATACATTTTTTAAAACAATATTTAACCTTAAATTTAAGTCTAATAGAGCTCCATACAGAGATTGTTCTACTTTTTCCAAATATACTGGCATGCTACTAGGGAATAATTTCTATGAAGGGGTTCTTACTTGATGAATAATAAAAAATACCTTTGTCATTAGCTACATCATTATACATGCAGTATGTATCATGAAATACCTATAAAAATGACTCATCAACTATATTTATGGTACCATTCAATTACATAGTAGTCATGCTCTTGTATTTTTATTTTATAGCTTGGAAAATAGTTAGTAGATGTGTGAAACATACATTTAAGTCAATTGTTTGGAGTTTAATGTTGAACTATCTCATATTTTGGAGGTCTAAAAATTACACAATGGAGAAGTATGCTTTGTTCCTTATGTGTTTTAGGTTTTGAACACCATGATAAGGTAGTATACATAAAGGCTAAATCAAGGCTTTTGAGATCTGTGAAGGACAATTTATCATCTTTCTCAATTTTGTATGTAGGATAAATATCCAGACTTCATCCTAGACATATAAGTAGAGAGAATGTTAAGTTTAGAACTTAGTCACCTTCCAACCCAAACATCCTAGATTTGAACCTAGATGTCTCAGTCTTGGTCATCTAAGACTAAAAGCTAGATATTTCAATCCTAGATGTCTAAGCCTCTAGTATGGACATCCATGTAGATCTAGAGTAGATGATAGGATGGACATCATAGAATACTCTAGACATCTAGCTCGAGACTCATCCTTCTCAATGTGGATGTATAAGCCTCAAATGGAACATCTAACCTTTAGAAAAATAAAAAAAGCTATTTCTAGTTATTTTTAGCTTTAGTTTAAAGTGAAAATATTTCATGATGTGAGATATATTTAGTTAATTTCTAAAAATTCATTCCTCAAGATATGCAAAGCAATCCATAGAGCATCCATTATGAATCAAGCATTATATTAGTTCCTAGCTAATATCCATAAAGGGCTTGAATATTTGTTGTAAAATCTGTAACACCATAGCTATATTTTTTTCTCCTAAGATTTAATTTTCTCATGTGCATAGATCTATTATTCATTCAATATTTCATTATGCATTAGTGGGTATACATCTAAAACATATTGTTTCATTGCCCTAGTATGAGTTAGAATTGATATAGATCTAATTTTAGAAATCTATTTCTACACACACTAGTTTCTTATATCATTATCATTTCTACAAGAAGCTTAGATTCTCTTCTAAGGGAGATCTACATTATTATCTTGAGAGGTTCACACTTGAGTGGCCAAGTGTTTGTCAATCTACCTTCACCTAGAGGAGCTATGTGTGTGTGTGTGTTGTAAGAGAACCATACTTGTACTTTACCTTATGAGATTCTTAGAAGTCTTATAAGATACCATGCCTAAAGACTTATTATTCATCATGAAAGGAGTTTGTAGTACCTAAGGATCTACCACATTTGTAGGCTTATCCACAACTATAATTCAAGTTTAAAGTTATTGTGCTAATTTTTATCATGCACATTAGTGAGTTCATTCTTTGTGCACTTACTTTTAGCATTTTTATTTCAATTTTGAACTTTTTATAACTTATTCATCCATCCTTCTGAGTTAATCCACAATTGGTATCAAAGCTTGGTCACTCACTCATTCCTAGATTTGATAGCTTGGTAAAAATGAAAGGGAAATAGAGGATATCACTTATTCAACCACCTCTTTTTAATGATAATAAATATGCATTTATAATGGTTGAGTGTAAATGTACTTAAAGTTATTTGAGTTTGATGTGCGATAGAGTGTTGTTGATGGATATATGATGCCAACAAAGAAGCATTAATAATGAGATGAATAAGGCCTTATGAAAATTCAAAGGGAAGAAATTCCAAATTTTCAAGCCTAACACAAGAGGTGTACAATTGGGTTGGCCATTACAAAATAGCTAAGGAAGTTTGAGATATCATAAAGGCAACTTATGAAGGTATCAAGGTGGCCAAGTAGTCAAAACTAATTTTGTGGGTAAATTAATTTGAAAATATCAAGATGATAAAGGGTGAAAATATTCATCAATACTTTAATTAGGTCTATGATCATGTTAGCTCCTTTAGAGGGATAGATCTACACTTTTTCAAAATTAAATTTTTTTACAAGATTATTAGAATTTTTAATCCTAAATATAAGGTGAATATTGTTGCCATGAAAGAGATGAAAGATTTTGATATTTTAAAATTTGAGAAATTCCAAAGTCCTCTTACTTGTTATGAGATCACTTTAGTTAAGGAAGAAATACTCAAAAATAAACCTCAAAGTTATAAGTGAGACTTCACTTTATGATGGTGATCATGAACTTGATGATTTGGAGTTGATGCTAGCTACCAAAAGAGTTAGTAAATGATCACTAACTAGCTCAATGAAAAAAGAAAAATAATAAAAAGTAGGCAGCCAAGAGGTAAGCCCTACATTAAGGTTCCAGTGCCTAGTTAATCTATAGATATTATGAATATTATTTTTTGAGTATGAAATGAATGAGAGCATCTTATATTAGAATGTTCAATTACCAAAAGGTTTTAGGATGAAGGTGAAATAAAGGAAAAATAAAAATTCCTTGTTAGAAAATGAAATGAAGGAAAATAAGTTAGAGTGATAGAAATGGAGAAATGTAATACTTTTAACACTTATATTACATGCATTATTATAGACTTATCACCATAAGAAGATGATGTCAATTTAAGTGATGAAGAAGTTATCAACACCATTGAAGAAAAGTATGAATTTCTTAAGAAATTTTTTGAAAAATTACAATAGATTTTCTTTAGATTTGAAAGAAAATAATACCAACATGAGTTAGGGTATGAGCATTAGAGAAATGATGGTGATCATGAACTTGATGATTTGGAGTCGATGTTAGCTACCAAAAGAGTTAGTAAATGATTACTAACTAGCTCAATGAAAAAAGAAAAAGAATAAAAAGTAGGCAGCTAGAAGGTAAGCCCTATGTTAAGGTGCCAAGGTCTAGTTAATCTATAGATATTATGAATATTATTTTTTGAGTAGGGAATGAATATCTTATATTAGAATGTTCAATTACCAAAAGGTTGTAGGATGAAGGTGAACTAAACAAAAAATAAAATTTCTTGTTAGAAAATGGAATGAAGGAAAATCAGTTAGTGTGATAGAAATGGAGACATGTAATGCTTTTAACACTAATATTACATGCATGATTATAGACTTATCACAATAAGAAGATGATGGCAATTTAAGTGCTTGATGGGACGCGATATCGCATGGGCTGCGATATCTTATCCCATGTGATATCGCATATGCGATATCACGTCGTCCCCCGCGATATCACGTACGCGATATCGCGGTGCGCTGCCAAGTCTATAAATAAGAGGTAGCTCTCCCTTTTTTTCTCATCTATATCTAGACCCTTAGTGAAACTCTGGCAATTTTACCTCTCTAGAGATAGAATATTTTCCATGTGCCTGCAGTAGGAGCTCCAAAGTGAACAGATCTTTATTTGAGCAAATATTGTACTTGAACACATGTTTGTGTATGGCAATAAAGATGAACTTCTTGGATAAACTTTGCAGTGCATGGAATAGGCTAATTAGGACNGTAAGTGGGAACGGATGCTGACGCTAGGTACTTTAGACTTAGTTCATTAGTTAGAGTTAGGAATTAGTCTCTCTACCCTTCAACTCGTTAGCATAGGAGATAAAACACAAAAAACTATAAAAAATCATATACCTCAAACTTACTTAACCATACACTATGACAACTACAAGTAAGTCTGGGAAGACAACGAATGATTAACCCTAAGTGTTACATGGGCGTGTAGGCACTTAGTCTGCGGAGTTCGACTGGTCGCACGTGCTACGCTCATATTCGTATGGTAGAGTGTAGGGGTACCTCGCCACTCATCATAGGTGCCATTGTCGAGGACTAAGTGTTTGTGCCCTAAGTAGAACATAAGAGATCATCCACATCATTGGGAGCTTAAATGAACCTTAGGGTTAATTAAACAAAAAATTTTATAACGGTTAATTAGCACACTGAAAAGACACAATGTCTTCTTCTTCTTCTCATAAGAGCAATTCACCACCTAGGGATCATACAAGAAATAGTTGGCATCTAAAACACATAACCAAAATCCTCCAGTTCCTAAATAGTACTAGGTGGTATATACTCATCACGATGAGTATCTATCCAATTTTACTTTTATCCTCCATTAGGATGAACATCTGAGTTGGAGAGATTTGCAAGGTAACATAGTGTTACCTCTAGAACGTGCAGTCCCCAACATGCTTCTCCATGCTCTAGCACAGATAAGCATGACAGAATTATATCATGAATACGTTGTGAAAGATTTTGACATGAGGGATTACCATCCCACAGTAGCGCAATGTCTAAGGAACTCAAGGAAGAAGAGCCACCATACATTGTTGAAGGGAAAAGAGGTCCCACACGTCCAAAGCGATATTGAAGATGATGAACCACTTATAACGAGTTTTCTATCGAAAGATGTTCCCTCTCCTAATGATAGTAAGGAGGTAGGGTATTAGAACCTCCGCTCCATGATACACATCCATGGTTCTGATCCTCGTGAATGCCAACTGTTCACTGAGGGAAGAAAAACACATGACAAGGACGGGCACTCAAATTGTCATCATGATCAGGGCCGAAGATACTAAAGAGAAGGTAGGAAACATCATCATGGTGATGGTTCTACATCTTATTCTCCATCATCTCATCATTCACCCTCTCCTTCCACATCTGGGNTTTCCTACCTCTATCCTCACCGTTATGCTCTTGATGATTGNGAAGTATGCTAGATATCATAGAGGTAGTGAGAATACCAACAAGGCATCAAAAAGATAGTCAGATCAAGAGATTAAATATGAACAATATCCCACAGTTTGAGGGGGGATATAATGCTAATCCGCAAAATCATTTATAGGCATTCCACGATGCTTGCACCTTGCAAAACATAGAAAAAGAGTGGTAGAAATTGAATTTTTTCCCAGGAAACTCATAAAGGAAGCAGAGAGTTGGTACCGGTCCTTAGAACCAGAAACCATTAGGAGGTGGAGTACGATGTTAGAACTCTTCAATGATAAATATCAAATGTACTCTAGAGTGTCCAACTTGTGTAAGCAGATCCAAGGATGGAAGCAAGGTACTCATGAACCCTTGGATGCTGCCATGGGCCACTACTATGCATTGCTACATCGTTGCCCAGGCCATGGTTGCACATAGCGGGATCAACTCCGCCACGTCGTAGAAAGCCTAAGACATGAAACTAGGGGAACCCTTGGGACTTATGCCCAAGGGAGATTATTAGAACTTAGATCCCATGAAATTCATAGATTTCTGGAGCAAGTAGCCAAAGCAGAAGGGGAGCTATGAAAAAGAGAAAGCATGGAAGAATACAACTGTGATCCTTCCCTCCAAAAGAGGGGAGTGAGATTCTACAATGAAGAGGATGAGTCACGACTCAAAGAGTTAGTGAATAGAAAAACATTGCCACTCCAGAAATTAAAAAAAGAGAGTATCAACTAAGGTAGATGAAGTATGGTGCTCCTTAGATAGTAAAATTGAAAATGTCCTGAAGATTGTAGAGTAGTCTAAGGAGGAATGAAGTAGTGACCAAGACAAGAAAAAGCAGAGAGATTCAGGCCCTACATGTGACAAGGGTAAGGGAAAAATGAATATCTTCGATGAGGTTGTGGATTCGGACACAGAAAAAGAAGATGGATGTGAGATCTACTAATATGACCATCCTAAGGGATGTTGTCCAATCATCTCACATCTACAAGAGTCTAGGGTGTATGCACTCATCCTGAGACTTAATAGACAGTAGACATCCCAAAGGTTACCTTATCCCCAAGGTAACCCAAGATAGTTCTACCAACCATTGATGTACTATCCAAGTGGAACTCCACCACAACCCATTATGCAACATCAGCAGTGACAACACCCACAGTCATGGGGGATGCCACTGCCGAAACAACAGTACCTTTACTGGTAACTAGACCCATATGGATACTACGTGTAGCAGCCGATTTCTCCAAGTGACTCCATGGGTCACAAAACTCCCCGACATTACTACCAAGTTTAGGAGTACTTTAGAAGAACTCCTTCTCCTCTAGGAGATGCTCCACATCCATACCATCCTCCTAATCCATCTGTACCTCTTCTACTGGTAGTTCCAATACCATCCACTTCAACAATGCAAGGGGAACTCCCCACTCAACTACAACAATGTAACACTACGAGAGCTGTAAACCTTCAACTTGCTGTTGGTTTTGACAACCACAAGAAGAAAAAACCTTTCTTCATAACCAAAAGCCTAGACAAGCTCTCACAACCACAAGAGGTTGAGTCTGTGTATGCCCCTCCAACACATAAGGCTTCAGAGCTCTCTTCAAAACAATACTAGAGCTTAATGCATACAGTTATGTTAACACATATCATAACCAATTGGATCAGGGTAGGCCACCTTCCCAGGAAACTATCTGACCCTGAACGAACCACATAAGGGTCTTCTTGACTCAGGTTCTGGAGTCAACTTAATATCACAAGAAATGTATCAAGCCTGGAACCTACCCCAACTTAAGAAGAGAAATATTCAACTAGAGCTAGCAGACTAGTCCATCACCATTCCCTTGGGATTGGTGAAGGACATCATTACCACTGTGTGTGGTTGGTCATACCCAGTTGATTTCCTAGTGATTGGAGTTAACAGAAACCAAGGGGACTTCCCAATTATAATGGCAAGGGCATGGCTAAGCACAATTGATGAATGCCTAGGAATCCATGATCTTTCCTTGGAAATATCTAAGGTAAAAATTTATGGAAAGATTGAGAAGAAGAAAGTTCCATGCATCACATACAGTGACTCAGAGGGTGATGACATGCAGGAATCATGGGTGATGTGAAATTTAACATCTCCTGCATGCAACTAGTGTGCACTAGAAACTCAGATATAGAGGTACTTGTATGTAGCAATCACACAACAAGAGAACACCTAGTGGTTGATAGATGATCAAGGAAGCAGCCCACCAACATGCATGGAATAAACTGGGGGAACAACTCATGCCCATAATGAAAGCATAGACACATTGGAGTATGAGCATCATCGACTTCCACCCCTTAATCTAAGAACATCAATTGGGAGAAGTTGGACACTTCTAAGAAATTCAAATAGGTTTTCATTATTTTGGATCTCTCTCTTTCCATTCAGTCATGGGGGAGATGGGCTCCTATGCTAATCATTTGGGGCCCTCAGTTTTTTTTTTAAATTTTTTTTACACATTTTTTTTTACAAATTTCTTTAACTTTTCTTTTTTTTTTTACAACATCATTCATACTTTTACATCGTGTGTGTGTGTGACTTATCCATCTTGTAAGTTTATCACCCAATAAGTGTTCTTCATGATGGTATGAACTATTTTTATATTGATTGCTAATGTTTGGTTTTTACCTTTAAGTTATGATGTTGATACTAAGGTATGGTTCTTTTGATATGGCAGAAAATGAGTTCACTTCATCCATTCATCCACAAATTTCTATGGTCTCTCTTGGCTTGGAAATGTATAGTCCCTTTCCAATAAGAACTATAAAGAATCAGTGACTGGGTATTTCTCAAACTAAGGAAGGACTCAAGGATTGAAAAGGGTGTGACTTCAAGGGAACTTGATGCATTTGTGTTGGCCGTTCTCTTGGGTGCTTAGATGTTTTCTTTTTAATTTTTCTTATCGTTTCGACGTTACTTAATTATCAGGAAGCTAAGCAAATAAAAATAACAAAGTCTTTGCATGGTGTGATTCTCACGTATAAACACATAAAACAAAAAAAAATAGTGAGAATTCAAAGCACACCCCTTAGAAGAAATAACCATTTGGGCTATAAGCACTGGTTATGGAACTAAAATAAAAATCGTCTCTCTAACTAAGCCCCTTCTCTCTTCCCATTCTCTCCTCCTTTGTTTCATTGTAATGGTGGTGGCTCTTGGGTGAAGGCATTCTTGTTACTTCAAGAGGATGGATTGGCCAAATGAATTAATGTGAAGTCACTGGATGTGGTTTGTTTGAGGCCAGACTTGGAATGGGATCTAATAAGTCACATTAATCATGAACTACACACAGGGTTGTACACCACCTTGTTCTTGAGATTCCATTCCATTCTCTTCTCTCCATCCTTCTCTCCATTATTCACCTCATTGCCGGTTGTATCATTAGTGTATATTTTGGTTGATGCATTCTTTTCTTTTCGGTAAATTCTTGTGGTTAAGACTTTAACTCTTGTTCCAAATGACATTCCTAGAGCCTATGGACTCTTTGAATGTGGGATTGTCAAGGCATTAAGGGCATGAGCCTGCTTTGGGGAGGACCCACTGACATTTCTATTTGGTGCACCAGTTAAATTCTTTCCCTTAACATTTTTTCAATCAACTTTATTTTGTTCATTTCCATCTTGACATCCATTTCATTGACATTATAGTTGTCTCTATTTCTCTATCTTTCTTGTTCGTTTTCTTTCTCCATTCTATCGCTACTAGAGGTTTCCTATTAGTCATGGGGGTATGGGGCCCAATTTTTTTGATTTTCTCCTAACCCCTACACCTTCAATAGTCATCAATATTATATCTCCAGAGCCACAATCAGCCATACCACAACCTAGCCAATGGACCTTTCACCGAAGCAAGGTATCAACTACATTATGATTCATTTACCCTTGCTAATATAAAGATTGTGTTGTGTGTGCAGATGGCAATCATGCAACAATGGATTGGATCTAGATGGAACACTTGAAATGGACCAGTGTTGAAGTAGCTATGCAAGGAGCAAGATCGATGGTGTTCTTATGGATGGACAACGAAAGGTGCAATTTTTTCGTTGGCAGCAGAAAAACATCTTTCTCTCTCTCTCTTTCTCAGCTGCCAAATAAGGCCTAATGTCAAATGTAATAAGGTGTTCACTCTTATTGTCATGAACACCCATTTTTTCATGTCTTGTAATGATAATCCGTTCACATGTCATCCCATTAGTTTCATTTTGAGTCAATAATCCCATACCGTCCTAATATTTTGTAATGAACTCAAGGACGAGTTTTTATTCAGTCATGGGGGTATGATGGGATGCGATATCGCATGGGCCACGATATCACATCTGCCTCAATATCGCATCCCACATGATATCGCATGGGCCATGATATCACATACACAATATCGTGTCCACCGCGATATCGCATCCCACGCAATATCGCGTTGTCCCCCAAGATATCGTGTATGCGATATTGCGGTACGCCGCCAAGTCTATAAATAAGAGGTGGCTCTCCCTTTGTTTCTAATCTAGATCTAGACCCTTAGTGAAACTCTGGTAGTTTTACCTCTCCAGAGATAGAATATTTTCCATGTGCCTGTAGTAGGAGCTCCAAAGTGAAGGGATCTTTATTTGAGAAAATATTGTACCTGAACACATGTTTGTGTACGGCAATAAAGATGAACTTCTTGGATAAATCTTGTAGTGCATGGAATAGGAATTAGGACCTTATTTACTGTTATTTATTGTTTACCATTTAAATGCTTTATTAGTCTTTAAATCTCTCTCAACCCTTCTCTCCTAGTTAAGTGTCTTAGTACGACTGCTTCGAGCACGTGCGTTACACTTGGTGATCCCAGCAATGACTAGCATTTGGTAACCAAGGTTGCATCGATTCAAGGTGTGAACGGTAAGTGGGAACCGATGTTGATGCTAGGTTAATTCAGGCTTAGTTAGTTAGTTAAATTTAGTTAATTAGTCTCTTCACCCTTCACCTTATCACCATAGGAGATAAAATAGAAAAGATATAAAAATCATATACCTCAGACTTAACCATACAACCGTGACAAATACAAGTCTGGGAAGACAATGAATGATTAACCTTAAGTGTTTCATAAGGCATGTAGGCACTTAGTCTATGGAGTTTGACCAGATTGTGCATGCTACGCTCATGTTTGTATGGTTGAGTGTAGGGGTACCTCACCACTCATCAGTGCTGAAGAAGTTATCAACACCATTGAAGAAAAGTATGAATGTGTTAAGAAAAATTCTGAAAAATTACAACATATTTGCTTTATATTTAAAAGCAAAGAATACCAACATGACTTGGATTATGAGCATTAGAGAAAATCATGTTTAACCTTAACAAGAAAATTCAAGAATCTTAAGGCTAATATTTGTAAGCTAATAGCTTCAAATGAGTTTTGAAAGTTGTAGGACCGTAAAGAAGAAGAGCGAAAATTGGTTAATGTGTTAGTATAAAAATGAAAACAACCTACTTTAAAAAGAGGTTGATAAGCTATGTAAAAAAAGCTTAATCATGAGAAAAAATTGGTGAAAATGTCTACTCTTAGTAAAGCATCACTTAATTATATATTTCAACAAGGAAGAGGTTCAAATGATAAAAGTAGACTAGGGTATAAATCCATCATAATAAGTCACTTTGATGAATTTACAATTGCATCAAGGAATGCTCATGAAACTAGGTATATCCATTTCTAACCTCTAAGATTTCTAAGTTCAAAAAGTTTTTTCATTGTAGATAAGTAGGAAATATTAAAACTTGTTTTGAATATAGAAATAAAATATTTCATGATGCTTTTTCCTTGGTTTATATGACACAAGATAGATATGTTATGCAAGGTTATGAAATAATAAGTTGGATATCCAAAGGTTAATACCAAGAAAATCATCAAGGATGTAGAAGATAAGATTATATAAAGAATAAGGTTCTAAGGAAGAAAGAAGTCAAGAGAAACTCAAATTGGAAGGCAAGTAGGAATAAATAACTCATCCTACATTACTATTTTACAAAGTCAAGGTTCATACCATTTTCAACTAGGTATGCTAAGATTGATTATTAGACATGGTAGGATTGAGCTCCTCGACGTGCCCACCATATGTGTTAAGAAAGTAATAGCTAAGTATGTAGAAAAGAGCGGTGGATGTAGTAGAGGGGTAGTAGCAATAGGAGCACCTACACCCTAGTCCTTTTGATTTCATCTCTTCCATTTTATATTTGTAAAAGATTAGTTTGGATCCATCTTGAATAAGGTTTTATAGACTTTTACCAAGAGCATTAGCAAAATAGTCCAACACTTGTCTAGGTTGGATAGACTAGTTAAGTGGTTTGGGAGAAGATACACTAGAACCTCTCAGTCAAAGGGGTTTTTTCTATTTCTAATGCGTAGAAGGTTGGAATCCACACTTGGCTAGAGAAGCATGTCCCTAATGCTCATCCTTTTGATGTTGATTAATCTAGAGGTTATGATTTAGGGATGATAGAAGATTCAAAGAACGAGATAGCACTTGAAATGGAAGTACATTAGTAGGAGAAGAAATAGAGGTATGAGGATAAGTATTACTATTCATGTGAGAATTAGCTAGAGATACAAGTTAAGAGGGAGTTATATTCCAAAAAATAGAATATAGATGATAATCCATTCATCCAAGATGACATGGCTAGTTTTCATCATTCTTTAATAGCAAAGACTTATTAGTATTACCATTCTCATAGTGGAGCACATGTTTTTTAAGCATCTAGAGAGGCATCCATGAGGTTAAGTTTTAGGGAGAATCTTTAGCCACATAGATGATAAGTAGTTGTACTAGAATTACTGTTTTCCAAGGATGAGCCTTGAACTACAAACAATGATAATGATGAGAAGAAAGAGTATCATCCTTTCAAGTAATAGTATGATTATTTAAATTGAGTTCATATGGATCTCTTTCCACCTTTTTGAGTGATGTATAAAAAATGATGAGATAGAATGAGGAAATCATGTTCATGGATGCTAGCCTTAGTGCCCATGCATCCTATATATTTTGTATTATATGACATGTTATCTTAATCTTGCTTTGATGCATATACATTGTAATATATGTCTTAAAATATATGTTTAAATATATATGTATAAACTATTTTTAACTATATAAATTTATGATATTTTGTGGATAACTTGAGTTTCTTAATTTCTATCTTATGTTATTTAGGTTTCATACTACTCACCCATTCTCAAGTTCTTAGAAATCATCAAAAAGAGGAAGATTTTTATATCTATCTCATGTTTTGATGATCTAAAAACAAGACAATGGAGAAGTATGATTAATTGTTATTATTTTTTAAGTTTTGACTAGGTAAATAACACCATGATATAAAGAGGCTATATTAATAATTTCAAGATACATGGAGGTCAAGAATAAATCATATTTCTTAACCCTAGATGTAGGCTAGACATATAGACTTCATCCTAGATGTCTAGGCATATAGAAAGCTAAGCTTAGAAGTCAATTAGCTTCTAGCTTAGAAATCCTAGATCTAAGCCAAGACATAACAATCATAGATGTTTAAGATTAGAAGCTAGATATCCTAGTCATGTACATCCAAGTTTCTAGTGTTAATTCCAAGGAGTGCTAGAGTAGATGATAGGATGGATGTCCTAGCATACTCTAGACATCCAACCTAAGACTTAGCCTTCTTAGAGTGGACATCAAAGCCTTAAATGGGATGTTTAAAATATATATTAAAAAAATATAAAAATTCATTTCTATCCATTTTCTTAGTTCAAATTTGAAGTGGAAAACCTACATAACAATAGATCTCTATAGGTAAGTATCCAAATTTATTCCTCAAGGCATGAAACGTAATCCATAGAATATTCAATGGGATTCAACCATTAGATTTATTATTGGCTAAGATTTACAAAGATCTTGGAAATTTATTGTGGAAATTGTAACATCGTAGATATATGTTTTTTTCTCCTAGTGTTTGATTATAATATATGCATAGATCCATTGTTCATTTATTGTTTCATTTTACATGAGTGGATCTAGAACTAAGACTTGTTATTTCATTGTTCTTGTATAAGATATAATTGGTGTAGATTTGACTTTGAAAATTCATCTATTCATACACTCTTTCATTTGACTTGGATGGCCAAGTTCTTGTTAATTTTCCTTTACCTTGAGGTATTGTATGTGTGCCTTGCAAGAGCAACATATTTTGTACACTACCTTGTAAGATTCTTTGAAGTTCAATAAAATACCAAGCTTAAGACTTATTGTTCATCTTGTAGGAAGTGTATAGCATCCAAGGATCTACCATATTGGTAGCTTCAATTACAAATTCAATTCAGGTTGAATTTTCTGATGACAAGAGTTACCACATACATTGGTGAGTTCATTTTTTGTACATTTCATTTTAGTAGTTTGATTTAAATTTTAATTTTTTTCATAACTCATTCATCTATCCTTTTTAGTTAACTAATCCACATCTTATTCAAGTGAGTTATGCCTAGACATAATTTATAAATGATAATAATATTAGATTGATTTTCTTTCATTGTAAAATTCTCACTTAGCATAGATTTATATTTATTTTACTTAGTTTCCATTATTATTTTACTACTTTTCTTATCATAGTGTTTCTATTTGATTGTATGATAATCATTGGTGGAAGAATCATGATCTAGATTTAAGTGTTTAAATTAAATAATGATATTACTTGGTAATCCCAATGGTCAATGCACATGTCTAGGATGTAATGGCAAGTTAGAGATAAATACTCATCATTAATAGGCTAGAATAGGATTTTTTTATTACTTAATTAGTCACATTTATATGTTTTAATTTAGTTTATACATGAATAATATAATATTGATGATTATGTACCTCATCTAGACTAAACCACTACTAGTCTATGTAGGAAGAAAACAACTTGTAATCACCTAACAAGGATAAATACTATTGCTAGTTCATCCATGGATTAGAACTTGGTCTATTGTAATGCTTTTAGATCATATGGTTGGATGTTAAGCATCTTCACTACTAATCTTTTGGTGATGTTACTAGGGATGATGCTAGTAGTTAGGTTAGTTAAGTTTATATACAATCATCATTAGGATTTCATCCATTTATCTTTGGAAATATTTGATATTATTTTAGAAATGCATGCTAATTTAATCATGTTTAATTATCATAGATCCAAAAATCAACAAATAGATTAAAATCCCATAGTGGATCAAAATGAGAATGATGATAACAAAGATTAGCATGTGTTAATACAAGTGAGGGTATCTTATACTTACCAAAAATATTATTTTCTTTACTTCAATTTCATGTTCTACCAAATGAATAGTTTTGGTGGAGGAACTCATAAGATAACATTGTAGAACTACTTAATAGAAAATATTTATCCATGATTACACCAATATTCATGATGGTTGAAATTATGCATGTTTTACTTAGCTATTATTTTGATAAGCATAAGTCTAGATCCTACCAATTGATGAAGACATATTGTTAAGTAGATCATTTTATGAAGACAATAATAAGTATGAAAATATGGGAGCTCCCACTATTAGAAATTCACTTCATATCCTCTTATCTTTAAAACTATGTCCTCTAGTCTTAGTAGATAATCCTAGAGGAGATGGATAATGTTCTAAACCTAGAACTTCAAGGCCTAAGTCCTCTAGTAGACTCAAAGTAAAAGCATAAGAAGACTAGAATATAAGACAAATTTGACATGGTTCTCCTAGCTCACCATCTTCCTCATCTTTTTCATCATCCAACTCTAGCATCATAGATGAAAAGACACTAATTTAGACCTTATTTCCATTGCTTTGTCACAAAAAATTGAGTTATGATTTGTAAACTTTTATAAATGGTTTTCTTCTCTTAAAATGTAGCTATTTGAATCATTTTTCCTACTATGTGCTTCTTCTAAATTTTTAGTTTATTAATAAAAAGCTAAAATTTAGGAATTTGAGTGAAATTTTCTTTTGTGCTATCTTTAGCTTCCTTTGCTTCTTGCTATATTTTTTTCCTTCTTCTTTTTATTTTGAACTTGCTACTCTTGATCTTCAATAATAGCTTTTCTTTAATAATCATAGACTATTTTAATGATTCAACTTTCTCTATGAACTTTCTATTTTTTCTCATTTTTCATATCTATAAAATTCGTTAAATATTTGGTTTTCTTATTAGTGACTCTACTAAAATATATCAATAAAGTAGTCATTGTATTTGTAATTTCCTCACTTAGATAAAAAGTTCTTTCTTCTTCATGACTAGATTAAACTCTTTATATTGCAACATGATTATTGACCTTGTGTCTAGTTGAGTTAAATTCTTTGAGTAAGAATAATATTTTCTTTTTTTTTTTACTTAAGTTTTAAAGATCCTCTCATTATTTAACTAGATGAAAAACTTAAAATTATCAAATATGAAGAAGATTGAAACACCATAAAAATTTTCATGTTGTAACCATTTTTTCACCATGTATCCTTCACCAAATGAAACCGAGGCAAAACTTCATTGTAAATGTGAAGATTGTAACCCACAGTGGGTAATCTCACATATTTCATACTTTTGGGACCAAAAAATGCCTCATAAGTGATCAAGGCCTCATTCCTCAAGTGAAAACGATCACCTAGTATCTATATTTAGGCTTGGGGAAGTCAAAAATGCCTTTTGGGATGCCAAAAATGGCAATTTGATGGGTTTTATGAGAGGTATATACTTTTCTACGCTAGAAACACTTGCAAGGGAGGTAAACCTCACCTATCCCTAGTGTGGAGGGGTAAAACCTTCCTTCTCAATATGGAAACATCACCCCCCAACATGGAGACTACATGCACAATGTAGAAAATTTAGCCCTTAGCATGGTAGTTTCACTCTAGCATGGAGGCTTCACCCTCAGTGTAGAAACTACATGCTCCTAGCATAGAAGTAGCAATGATCAAGATTTCAACACTATTAACTTCAATGTTGACCATATATCTCATCGGAGAAGATTAAAATTGTAGCATAGAGGATCTACCTCTAGCATAGAAGGTGTGCCCTCGTTACTTGTGGATCTTTTGGTATGTCAAAATGTTAAGAAAAATGGAAGACAAGGTTGTTTGTGTGTGTTTTTGATTGTTGTTCTTATAGGACAAGAACTTGGATTGAGACAAGAAGGTTTTTGAAAGATCAAGTTTATGGACAAGTAATGAAGAATTTTAAGTGCAAAGGAAGGTTGAAGAAACACATCTCCAAGAAATAGTAGACATCTTCATAGAATTGAAGGATTCATAGGCAAAGATGTCTCTACAAAACAATATATGTCTTTCATTAGGCAAATAGGTCTTTCCCCAAAAAAAGACGTCTTCATAGAATGTAGGATAGTTTTAGAAAGATGTCTTTTATGAGACAAAGATGTCTTTCTAGAATGAAGGAAAATAGAGAAAGATGTCTTAGCTGTGAAGAGGATGTCTTCCATGATCATTAGCTAGTTGTTACACGAGTTCCAAGATGGATTTGAAAACATGGTAACTATACAAAGACATCATTCTTATTGGGAAATGTGCAAGCCCTTGTACTATCATTGTGTAATCAATTTTCAATCATTATAATCATTGTTTCTCCTCATTGTATTATCATTTGTCCATTGTAAAGTGTGCTATACTTCAAAGTGCAAGGACAAGAAAATTGAGCTACATTCATCCCATGTAATTTGTGTTCTCTATTGTTGTCCTATGGGGTTGATGTGCTTCTTATAGGAAGGCATCTTAATTGAGCCTCTCTAAATCCTATGGGATTGAGTGCTTATGTAGTGTCATAACACTCTAGAGCAGATCTTAAGATTGTAAAGGTTGTGAAAGCCTAAAAATAACATTCTAAGCTTCTCAAGACCTTGTGAGGTTGAGCAGTTGGTGCAATGTCACAACACTCTACAAGAAAGCTTAGATCTTATACAAGGTGTCGTATCCTTCAAATCATATTTGAGAGAAACAAATTCTAGATTTGTGCTTATGATATACCCTCTATCTATGGACTATCCAAGTTGGAGAACCATGTTAAATTTGATGTGTGTGCTTTTTCCAAAGAATTTTAATTTAGAAAACTTATTCATGCCCCACTTCTAAGTTCAATAATCATTAATTTGTATTAGAGCTTTGTTCTCTTCTTTGTTATCATCAACTTCAAGAGTGAAAAATGAAAGGGAAATCTTACATAAAGCCATCCATGTTTGGTAGATTATACTTTAAATATTGAAAAGATATAATTCAAGGGTTCTTCAAATCCATGAAATTTGACGTGTGGGAGTCAATCCTTGAAGGCTACAGTCTGCTTCTTGATAGCTCCACCAACATCATTGAGGCTCATAACAAATAGATAAAATAGGAGAAAGATAAGTTCATGTTTAATTCCAAAGCAAAAAATTATTTATATTATGATTTAATTAAATCTAAATTTAATAGATTAGCAAGATATAAAACAACTAAAGAAATTTGAAAAATTTTAGAAGCTATGTATGAAGGTCCCTCTATTGTTAAGCAATGAAAATTGTTAGTCTTGCAAAGTGAATACGATAAGCTTAAAATGAGAGAAGGTGAAAAGATAAAATATTACTTCTCTATAGCCAATGATATTGTTGTAGCCATTAGAAGTATTGGTAAAGACTTTCCTAGAAGTGATATGATCATTAAAATGATTAGAACTCTTCAACTGGAGTTTACACCTAAATTCAAGACAATGGAAGAAATCAGAGATTTCTCAACCCTAAAATTTGAAGAACTTCAAAGTGCTCGTAATGCTTATGAAATGAATCTCATAAGTGAAGGAGCTATTCAATAAAGATCCATTGCTTTAAAGTCTACCTCCTAGGAGAAAGAGATCAATGAGCATGATGAGGGTGGTGAAGATGAGATTGCCATTTTTACTAGGAAGCTAAAACAACTAATAACAAGAAAGAAAAAAGGAACATATCAGCAATGATTCATTCCATTCAAAGATAAAAAAAGAAGTAAGAATTTATGAAATCTAGTTTAGAATTCTCTTATGTAGAATATTGGGTTTGTGGATGAAAAAGCCATATGATCTTTGAATGTCTTACCAATTTTAGATTGTAGCCCAAGAACAAGTCCATTGAATAAGTAAAGAAGACCAACTTCTATATAAGTTGGGATGATGGAAAGCAATGTGAGGAAGAAGTGGAGGATGGTGCAAAAATTTTTCTTCTCATTTTCATGGCCTTCACTGATGATGATGCTAATTCATTAGATGATGATCTTAATGATGATGAAAGATTTGATCTTTTATGCAATGAGCTTCTATCATTTCAAAGTCTTTGAACTAAGTTAAATAAAGATTAGAAAATATAATTGTTGAATTTGACTAATTTTGATCTTTCTAAACAACCCTTAGACCTAAGGGCTAAGAATGAAAAGCTAATTTCATCATTAAAATAGGCTAAAGTAGAAGTTGTACACATCTAATGAGTGGTGATGCACCCCTACACTCATCCATACGAATACAAGCATTACACGTGTGATCCGGTCGAACTCCGCAGACGGACTAGTTGTCGCATCTAGATAGTTAGTCTTAGGTCGCAGTTCATTGTATTTCCACTTGGACTAGTATTAGCTTTGTCACGTATGGTTTAGTTTAGAGTGAGGTGTATGATGGGTTTCTAATCTAATGCTACTCCTAAAGGCAATGGAAAGTAATATTAACTAAGCTAGGAGAGAAGGGTGAGAAGGAATCTAGCTAGCCTAAGTACGATGAGCATCTATTTCTTGATTATCCATACACACCTTAGACTTCATGCATGACTACCACTGGGATTACCAAGCGTAGATCCTAGGTATGCTATTGGGTTACCAAGTAGTCACACTTAAGTGCTCATAATCAAGTCGTACTCATTCCACGTTTTAACATGAGTTTAAGGGTGAGAGAGATTAACTAGGAAAGTAGTAAATAAAAATTAATGAAATGATTAAACTAAGCGAATGCTGCAATGATGAAGTAATCTCAATATTTATTGCTGATCATGTGCATGTCCAAGTATGTCATAGTCGAATAAAGGATGCTATACAATTACATTCACCAGACTATGGGCATACATGGAGAGGAAAAGGGAGAGAAAGAAATTAAAATACTTAAACTGAAAACTAACTTACTAATGATCTAATTCACCCTGTCTACCTCTTATTTATAGATGAGGAGACAGGCCGCAATATTGCATATGCGATATCATGGGTTGGGCTGCAATATTACGTATGCGATATCATGGTAGCCCAAATGACGAATCATCAACATAAAATTAATAATTCAAAGATTGGAAAAGGGAAAGGAATCCCTTCAAATGGTCCTAGAACAAGGAAGATGTCCACATGCTAAGAGTGGTTTGGGATGTTGCACTCAAGAATATTCATCACCTATAAACACATCCCAATCAAATAATCCACCAAAAGAAAATGCTAGCACATCAAAATTAGAGGAAGCACCCATATCTCAAAAGTTTCTTGAAAGGTTTGACTATTCTAATCACTGATACTACCATAAGAGAATTAGGTGTTATTATTGTCACATGTTAGGACATAAAAAATGGGATCGAAATCTTAAATATTATCATTGGTTATATCATAGAACTCCTTGGTTTTAACAAAGTGCATTGAAAAAATATTTTTTGAATGATCATAGGGGAAATCAAATGTCAACTCAAAAGGCCTAGACAATTAGAAAAGAATGAAGAATTAAATGGTAGGGATAGACAAATCAAGAAATCTTCATCAACAAATTCATAATAGAAAGTCACACTTTGGATATTGAAGTATGATTGAGAGGAGAATCCTCAAAAAAGGAAACTCATTCTCTAGCTTTCTAAACTCCATTACATTTTGATAGTATAATAGTAAGTATAGGTAAGTTATTTTTTGTTTCTAAGCTTTCATTAAGGGTATAGTCCATTAGTAGCCTTTCCCAAAGTCCATCCTAATTCTAACAAAAGATGTCTTTAAAAAATGAAAGACATCTCTCTAAATACATCTTCATGTAAACAAAGATGTCTCTGTTATTTTTTATGTGTCACAAGCAAGACATCTACTATGTGAGAAAGACATCTACTGTAAATTTCAAATGCAAGAAAGGTTTCTTCCTTTCATAAAATACATCTTCTTTTTTGTTCAAATCCCTTGATTTTCTTGCTATAAGAGACAATCCCCCAATTTTTTGTTGTATTCCTTCAAATCTACCCCATAGAGATGACTAGAGTTCCACCATTTGTAGTGATTTTGTTAGAGATGGCCCATAAGAAGATAGGGACATCCAGGCCATCATCCAAGAAGCATTCAAAAGGGAGTTCTCATAGTGTGCTATTCTTATACACACCCCAATTTTTTAGCACAAGTGAATAGCATAGGTTTGAGGCAACTCAAACCACTAGCATCATTTCTGAACCTTCTTTTGTTTTTATAGCTCATAAATAGTAAGTCCTCCTAAAGTATTTCAAGCTTCCAAACTAGAACACTTTCATTACTATGAATTTTCTAGTTCATGAGATACTGACTAGAGAATTTTATTGTAATATCATTGTTTTTGATGCTGATGTTGGGGCATTCACATCAACGATTGGAAAATTGTTGTTGAGGTCTCTTCCCAAGTTGTGAGTGCAATCTTGGACATCTCTAGTCATGATGTCTTCTAGGTAATCATTGATACTATGCATGATATTTACACAAATGGTATAATGCCTATATGACACAATGAATTCTATGATGTTTTATTTGATAGAGATATGTCTTTTGATATGAGTCATATTAAGAGAAGCAAGATGACTCTTGATGCCTCCATATTGTTACTTATTATTCTATATAACATCATGGTGAAAGGAGATAGCTACATTTATCTGTTGTCACCATAGGGATTTCTATTTTATTATCTTCTTACAAGTTTACCATTGGATTTGGGACACACACTCTGCCAGGATATTTTGAGCCTTTATGCCAAAGAGAGAATCCTTGGGCAAACCTACCTCATCAATTTGTTGACTTGCCAAAAGGATGTACCTATTTTAGAGATTCCTTTGGTTAAAGCCAAGAGGAGTCTCAACAAGTATGTCAAGAAGAGGAGTATTTCCCATGTAACAAAAGTAGGACCTAGCATCAAACCTTCAAAACAAAAGAAGGAAGCATCTCTACAATTAAGATGATCAAAATCCACTAGTGCTTAGATCAACTCATCTCTAAAGAAGCTTCTATAGCCCTTTGCATGAGCCATCAAGAAGCTTCGGTAGAACCTCTCTTACTTGCATAAGAGGTTGGATGCAACTATAATTCCACCTTCCTTTGATGGGCAAGTATTTAAGAAGGTTACTACTCATCCTATCTTTGACAATGAGGAGGATGTTCCTACTCCACCATGGCATTCTTCAATAGTTGGACCCTCGTGTATGTATGACTCAAGAATGGAGTTAGACTTAGAGTTAGAGGTACCTTCAAATGGTATCTATGGAAAGCATCATGCTTTCATGTATCAGCTAGAGCATCATGATTAAATCCCTCTTACTTACTCAATTCCACCTCCTACTAATGCTCCGAGATCTTTTGAGCAATGGGCTAAGAAAATCATCTTTGGGATCACATCCCAATGGTTTCTAGTATAACAGCCTCTAGCTTCATTAGCTCCACCAGCTTCCTCTTGGTTTTGAGTGAAGCTTCATCTCATGTGGGTTTCCATGTAGTAGGTTGAGTCTTCTAATGAGCATACATAGAGATCGAGCCATTCTAGTACCAACAGTGATGATAATGATGAGAAGACTTATCATCCATCACAGGTAGTAGAGGATTCAAAGTCTAAGAATAAAATCAAGGTTAGTGATTGAGACCTCAAGTGGTTGTTTTCAAAAAAGAGGGGACAATTTTTTGGTTCTCACATATGTGAGTTTGGGAACTTTTCACATATGTGACTCATGTGATATGACAGTTGTAGAAAATTGTACTTTGATGTGATTATGGATAATTTGGTATGTAAGAGTTTACAAATGAGTTATATATAGATGTTGTTTTCCCTTGTTATCTTTGTGTGGCATACTTTGCTCTTTCTTTTTGCATCATTTCCCATACTATTAAACCTCCATTCTTACCCTAATCCCTAGCTACCATAAAAATTTATATGTCTTAACAATTTGATTGGTCTATTTTTATGCACCTTATTTATATGCTTTATCCTTTTTGGTTATGTCAAAAAAGAAAGAGAAGTAGCTTATGTGTTATTATGTATTGGGACAAGACTAACTCATTTTCTTAAGTTTGGACATTACCAAAAAGGGAGAGATTGTGGACCTTTTGGTATGTCAAAACATTAAAAAAATGTAAGATGAGGTTGTTTGTGTATGTGTGTGCTTGTTATGCTTGTAGGAAAAAGCCATGGATTGAGACAGGAAGGTTTACAGAAGATCAAGGTTATGGACAAGGAATGAAGAATTAAAAGTGGAAAGGAAGGTTGAAGAAAGATGTCTCCAAGAAACAACAAATGTCTTGGAAAAATTGAAGGATGAATAGGCAAAGACATCTCTACAAAATAACAGACATCTTTCATCAGGAAAAAATATCTTTCACTAGACAAAGATGTTTTCATAGAATGCAAGTCAATTTCAAAAATACATTTTTCACCAAACAAAGACATCTTTCTAGAATGAAGGCAAACATAGAAAGATGTCTCAGCCATGAACAAGATGTCTTCCATGATCATTAGATAGTTGTTGCATCAGTTCCAAGGTGGATTTAGAAACATGATGACTATATGAAGACATCATTCTCATTGGAAAATATGCAATCCTTTGTACTATCATTGTGTAATCAATTGCCAATCATTATAATCATTGTTGCTTCTCATTGTATTATCATTTGTCCCTTATAAAGAGTGTTATACTTCAAAGTGCAAGGATCAACAAATTAAGTTGCATTTATCCCTTGTAATTATTGTTCTCTCTTGTTTTCCTATGGGGTTAATGTGCTTCTTGTGGGTAGGCATCTTGCTTAAGCTTTTCAGGATCCTATGGGATTGAGTTGTTGTAAAGGTTGTGGAAGCCTAAAAACCACATTCCAAGCTTATCAAAACCTTACAAGATTGAGTGATTGGTGTAGTGTCACAACACTCTAGAGTGGAGCTTAGATCTTATATAGGATGTAGTACCCTTCAAACCACATATAAGAGTAACAAAGTCTAAAGCTGTGCTTGTGGTCTACCCTTTGAGGTTGGACTACTCAAGTCAAGGGACCATGCTAAATTTGGTATGTGCTTTCTCCAAAGAATTTCAATTTGGAAAAATTATTCATCCCCTCCTTCTAAATTCAATAATCCTTATTACTATTTATAGCAAATGGAATGGCCATGGGGGTATAGAACTTACTATACATAGTTACCCCCCAAATTTAGGCATCCATCTTACTTGTATGTGGTAGAAATTTACAAAAATTTGCAGCCAATCTATCAGCTAAATTGCAATCCATTTCATGGCCAAAAAACTATAAAACCAAACCCCATACACCATTTCAAGGCTCCACACTTTGCATTTTTTAGCACATAGAAATTTCGGCCTTCAAGAGCTCTTGCAACAATTGCAAAACATAGCTTCTTGGAGCCTCCCTTCATGGAACCACTATAACCTTGTAACTTAGCTTGTTACCCCTTGAAATTTGTGGGATTTTGGTTTCTATGCTACACTTATAGGATCCACAACTCCTAGCATGAAGTATTTTTGTAGCCAAATCCCTTGCATTTTTTACCCTACAGTAGTGGCCAAAGTTGTAGGTCTAAGGTAGTAGAAAAGAAGGTTTGACAACATTAGGGGTGATTGATTACTTGGATTGTGGAGTGGATCACATCAACTTTAATGAGTTCTGAATTCCTATCCTATTGAACCCCCTTTTGCTCTCTCATAGGAAACTCTTATGCACATCCCTGAACTTATTTTTTATTTATTTAAATAAAATTTTGAAATTTTAGTTAGTTTGTAATCTATTTTTTTCATTTATAGATTTATATTCTTTTTATTTACATCATTTATCTTGCATTTCATAAGTCCCTAGGTGATCTACTAGATTGTCTAGGGTACCTTGAATTCAAAAATTTGGGGTTGAGGCTACTACATTGGATCTTTTGATTTTTTAGTGATCAATATTTTTGGTTGCAACAATTTTCTAACACTAAAAGAAGGACCTTTGCCTAATTTTTTCATAAAAAATCTATCTCCCTCATTGCCAACAATACCAACAATTTGAAAGTTTTTAATTTTTGTAGTAATAACCTTGGAAATCACCTTAAAAATCAATGCTACCATTTATGCCCTTGTAATAGAAGCTTCAATGTGGAAGTTGCAAGTGTTTAGATGTTTTAATTTTTCACAATATTTTCTATGAATTTTAAAGCCTAAGGCTAGCATTAATATTGTCCCTCCATTTGGCTGCAAAAATTTTCAAATTTTCCATTGTTGGTGGCTTAACCCTTCTGGAAGCCATCAAAATTTTAGAAGTTAGCTAAACCTCCATCTTTCCTAGATAAGAAAATTGGTAGCCTACCAAAATCAATTTCTAGTGAAAAACACCAACTTTCCACTTTGGTTTCCATCACCCCCTTCATCAACGTTAAAATAGGAAGGTGTGAGATCCTCCCTTCTCATCCGCTTTCTTCCCCTTGCTAGACCCAACACAAAGGAAATTGCAAAGCTAGCATGGGTGAAGTTTGTTACAACCTTTTTTCCTTTCCATTTTTGGTAAAGAGGTTTAACCCCCCCTTACCCACCCATCCATGCACACCCCCCACCACCCCACCCCGTCCCCCACCCCCACAACACCTTGCTATCTATAGTAAGTACTTCATTTTCAGCTATTTTTGCTTCTTTTGATCAATTTTGAATTCCATTTACTAGAATTTACTCCTTTTTTTCCTTTTATAGCCTATCTCAAGCCTTTTCTGGCATTATAACCATGTCGTTTTAGTAGTTGGGAAAATTACCTTTTATTTTCACTAACGAAGGGTCTAGCCAACAAGATATAAGGGTCTATTATCCCAAGGAACCTATAGTAATTCAATGAAGTTAGTCCTTAAGATTTAGGGAGTAAAGTTGTACGTTCTTGATAATAAATGAAGAGCATTATAACTTTCTTTGTGCCAAGATCCAAGCTAGCATGCAGATCCCATGAGCAAAAGTAGAAGCCAAGAGGGAATTTGAGCACATCCATTGTAATGGAAAGGAGTATATTTCCTCCCCCAATGACCAAATACCCCTTAATAACATTTATGCTATCATCTTAGCCCTTCTCATTGAAATTGATGAAGATAACCTAAAGATTATCTTTGATGGGCAACATGAAGAAGATTAGGATAAGTTTAAGGAAAAGTCTAAGCCTAAAAACATCCTAGAAGGGTTGTTCCAAAAAACATCCCCAAAGGCCATAATTCCTTCCTCTAAGGCCTTTGTTTTCTCCAAGGGTAAGGTACTTCAATCCTCTATCCCATCATGCCCTACTATAGTTGGTCCCACACTAGTCATAGTCAAGCATCAGACTCAGTTGACATCACAGCCAATAACTTATAACCTATCGATGCCTTTTGCTACATCATCTCGATTTGTGCAACCATTGGTGGTGGTTGTTATAGCCACAAACTTAGTAACCATCCATGCGGAACCCATCATAGGATCTCAGGAAACTTAAGGATCACATACCCCCTTTTTTTATTTTGTGCCCTAGATACTAGCAAAAACATCTTTCTCCTTGTTTGGTTCACTAACTACAACCATAAAACAACATCTCTCTTCTATGCAACAACTGATAGTACAGCCACAGGCCTACCAACAAATGTTGTAGCCATTTGTGCAAACACCACAGCTAATAGGGGCATCACAAGATCTAGATGGGGCCTTTCAAATGATTTAGGACTTGATAGAGTAGCTAAAGATGCTTAAAGCCTCCACCTCCTAAAGCCTCAAGATCATGGACATCTACCAATATGATCTCATTAGTAATATGGTTCTACCCTTGATGCTTCCTCTTGGTGTTCCCATTCCTTAATTTAGCAAGTATAATAGAGAAGGTAATTCCTATACTTACCTTATTACTTTTTGCTCCAAGTGCTTACTATTGCAACCTTGGACACACACTATCATGAGGATGTTTCCTATGTCCTTGACTAGTACCATGCCTTACATAGAGGATCCTTATCCTATCTTGAAGACTTGATAGCCCCATTTGTTAACTACTTCAAGTATAACTTGAAGCCTAATACCATGCTTAAACAACTAATGAAGGTTAAGCAGGAATTGCTAGAACTAGTACAAAAGTTCATTTGATAATGGAATAGTCTGCTCAATGAAATACCAGAGCCTATGGTTGAAACAAACTTTTAGGTATATTCAAAGAGGCAGTTAATGACTTTATCAATTCCAAGCCATATTACCTTGACCCATAGTCACTTAGTCAAGCATTATTTCAAATAAAAAGCATAGAGGACATCATATAAGCTAGCCACAATCCTACAAACCAACATATGTGAAGAGATAAAGAGAAGGGTAAGAAAAATAATGTAGTTGTAGCGATGGTAGCCAAAGAAGCCAACACAACTAATGAGGGGATAAGGGCCAACCAACCCAAAGTCCCTACCAACAATCAAGATAACCAACTATCAACCTCTAGGGCCACTACATTAGTTGCAACTAGGCCAAACTTTGAGAAGAAGGACCATAGCAAGTACACTATCCTACTTTTGAAGCCATTTGGATTGTTATCTTAACTATTGAAGAGAGGACACATACAACATAAGAAGATGAATAAAGCTACTCAAAAGAAGCATGTGTAGCTATGCAAAATAGCCAAAGATCCCACTTGAGAAACATAGGATGATCCTCAATTTCCTAGGTACATTCAACTAGACTACTTTTTCCACTATCACCAACTGCATGGTCATGACATGGACTTCTACCTCATGATGAAGAATGACTTATGGAAAATGATAGATTTGGGAAGAGTTAGTCTTGGATGCTTCCATCTTAGTCCAACCACAAAATTAGCTAATGTATCTATAAAAAGACCTATTGAATGCTAGTAATAGCCCCTATGTTATATCAACATTCAACATCGATGATAATCAAAGACTAGCAAGGGAACCATCTGTGATCTAGATATCCCTTTGTAATAAAAGGGCCTCTTTAGCTTCCACTAGCACAAGACCCCCTTTTGTTTTTAGAGTATCATTATTAGTGCCTCAAAGGGAACCTTTTTTCATCAGGGTACCCTAGCACAATATAACTCAACTAGCTACAACAAAACCAACTAACATGACCATACAATGATCTCCTATGGTGGTTGATGCTATTGCTTCTTCCTAATAACTAACAAATGATAGCAAAAATGCTTCAACCAAATAAAGGAATAAGCATAAGAAAAATCCTACCAATAAGGCCAACAAGCAAGCTAATACATGAAAGGAAGTGGGCCCACTAAACCCCAATCCCATATCATTTATACCCATGACCTCCTCTACCCAACCTACATTAACCAGTAAACCACAAGAGAATCTCAAGATCCAAAACCATAAGAATGAAGAAAGACCATAATAACCTAAGGCTAAAGTTCACATTTTGGGGTGCATGGAAGAAGTAAAGCACAATTGGGATGACAAGTCCATGACCAATGACAAAAAATTCCTTAGTGCGATGGAACAAGTCAAGAAGTCCCTCAAGTGAAAGAACATAACTCTAATCCTATATGACTTAATCATGACTTCTGCTACACATCATGATGCACTAGTCAAGAGACTTTCATCTCTGTTAGTGAGGATTTCCCTACTAATAAGGAATTCATCCATATGATAATGGTTCCTTCTTCACAGAGGGAAAATAAGTCAACATTGTTGATGTTTAGTAATAGTGAGCTCAAGGTTGATCCCCATAATGGAAAAGTGACCAATGCTCCTCTTTTTATAACCATACATGTAGGGTAGTTTAAGGTACATAAGGTGCATGCGGATGATGATGTTGCAATAAATGTTATCCCATGCACCATCGTTGAATCCTTAGGCTTAACAAAACAAATAAAAACTACAATAACTATAGCCCTTAAGTCCTTCAACAAGTCAAGGGTTGCTGTCAAGGGGTCTATCTCCTTATATTTTGTGGTAGGGGAGAAATTTTCCATAACCACAAATTTCTTGATGGTGGGGAAGACACTAGGGTTTAACCTTATCCTAGGAAGATCTTGGTTGGCTTAGTTACAAGCCGTGTCCTTACCCATCCACTAAGAGATTCACCTTCATTATGAGGGAGGTGAGATCATCATTCATGATCATAATGTGGTTCCATTAACTATTAACAACGTGGACATTGAGTAGGGGTCCAAAGTGGAATTTTAAGAAAAAACTCCCAATCACAAAATCCAATGACTCAAGAGAGAGTAGAAAGCTAATAATGACAACAATGGGCAATAGGATGCATTATGGAATAATCTCCCTTTTAACATGATGAGTGAAGGAGATGGCAGATACAAACTTGTGTAGATTAGACCTTACACATTTCCTAAACTTTCAAAGATTAAGAAGATTCTATACAAGTGAAGTACACATTGACCCTTCCACCCCATGTCCTTATAACCATATAACGATATGTACCAATAACTATGTAGCATAACTTTTCTTTGTTAACTTGTTATGTCTTTTTTATGTACTTTATTTTACTCTTTTATGCATATAGCCTATGGTTTTACTTTTATTTACATCTTTAATTCATTTTTGTTTTCTTTACTTTTGCACATGTTTTAAAACTAGGAAACCCATAAAAACTTTAAAATAGGAAATCACCAAAAAAACATGAGTTTTTTTTCCATGTCACACAGCCCACCATGGCCTTAAATTGGCAAAAAAATTACATAATGCAGCCTTCCATGGCCTAAAACTATCAAAATAACATAACCTACCATGGCCTTAAACTGGTAGCACTAACACAATGTAACATGGTCCACCATGGCCTTAAATAGGAAAAAAATACTTAAACCTATTCCCACTATGGCCTAAAACTAGCAAGCATTTCTTTTACCTTATTTATGTTTTAGGCTAAGATTGCATCATTTAGCCAATTAACCTTATAGCCAAGATTTACACCATATGCATTTACAATGCTTATAATACTATGAATCCATAATTCTAAAACCATATATAGTCAAAAAGCTAATAGCAAAATTTAAAAATCCAAATTAAAAGTATTTATAACATACATAGCCATGGCCACACTGTGTGGCAAAAAATGTCAAAAAATAATAATTAATAACATAGTATTAGCTGAAAATATCCATCAACATAAAAATAAAAACATATAGCCAACAAGTTGAAATAGGCAAATGGAGGATGCTAAGGGGCATCCAAAGGGGCAAGTGGTGGGATGTTCCCACCCTCACCGTTGAGGCCATTGATGTTTTCCAATGCTTGAAATACAATAACAAAATAGCCAATCATTAAACAACAACCAATACTACAACTTAACTAAAAATAATAATAAAATTGAAAAGAATGAAATACATAAAACCTGTGGGAAATATAGCTTCATAACTTTAGGGGGTATATGCTAAATACCATTCTCCAAACACTAGAGAATTTGGTCCAAAATCAATGCCTATGAGGATGTTGGTTCTATCCACTATGGTCTAGGTAGGTGGTTCCCAAGTGATGGTAGTCATGGAGGTCTCACCTACAATAGCGGTAATCTAAAGGATAGGGGATTTCTCCACTATGAGAGTGATCTCAAAGATCTGGTAGGCATTCTCTACTTGGATCCCCTAAATGAATAGCTCTCTCTTATGTCATTCGACTAACTCCTCTTTGAGCCACTTTAAGTAGGCCTCTTGATTAGCCTTATACTATCTTTCATGATCCTTTTTTGTCTTATCCCACTCTAGGAAATATGTGCAATGATCTTTTCAATTCTTAACTTTTAGTAAGTTGAGATCCATCTACATCCACTACTCTGGCATCTCCTATGAGAGTGCTACCTTGTCTTGGATGGTATGCTAGTAGTGGGTCCATGTGATCTCTATAGTCTAGGTTAGCCACTTGGGCTTCCACAAAGGCCTTGTAATCCAAGAGATCTCTAATCACCTCTTCCTACCACTAAGTATTCTCCCTCAAGGTCACAACTTGCTCCCATAGGAATTTGTTGGATCTCTCCATCTTTCATGAAGTTTTTATGCATGAAATTGCTAGATCAATAGTAGTTTTTTACAACTTCAAGGGTACATTTTGTACATTAGAGGGAAGATTCAGCAAGGAGTCAATCTCCATGTCTCAGTTGGGGTCCCACCCAATAGATGGCACTATAGATAACACATAATCATAAAATACAACCATAAACATAATTTACAACCTAGGATGGCCATAACATAGATGTAACCTATAAGGTAGCAAGAATGATGAAGGCATAGAAAATGAAGTTCTTACCCATCTCAAGTGCAACTTGTTGCAACTAGTTGATGATGTCCTTATCCATCTTGTGCATGAACTCCATCTTGTTCATGACCTCTACCCATTGCTTTGGGCAAAGCACAAGGCGAAGGGCCTTCACTGGTGGTTCAAGAACTACTATAAGCATAATAATTATCATATGGTTAGAATTAAAACCAAACTTTAAACTACAAGATATAAAGAGAATCATTGAGACATGTGCATACCTAACTCTTCCTCTCTCTTCTCAAGGATGATGATGGGAGATGTACCAGGCATCACCTCACCAAACAAGGTATCTAGATAATTTATATCTATGTTGGCTAATCCTTCAACCTCATGATGATATAAGGGCATCTCTTCTACATGCCTTTGTTCTTCCTCTACTATAGCAACAACATGTCTATATGCTTCTTCCTCTATGGTAGCTTGAGTTGCCATGTCCCAATGCTTATCTACAAGCATAGCACATAAAAATCTATTAGCACATAAAAACTTCACATATGCATAAGTCTTAATACATAGAATAACAAAAACATACATAAACCTTACTTATGACTACTTGATGTGAAGTCCTAAGCGTAAAATTTATCTTCTTTTGGTGAGGTTGTTATGATGTTCATGGTGCATGCTCTATGAGCCTCTTAAGCTTGATCTTGGCTACTTCTTAGAATTTTCTACATAGCCATCAAGCTTCAAGGACACTTACTAGAAATGTGAGAGGCTCCCCCCTATGTTGTCAATGGATTCACACTTCCTACCACCAAGATCCATGGTGATAATAGATAATGAATCATCCATCTCATCTGGTGGATTTTGGACCCACATGATTGGATAAATGTGTTTTATTTAAGGCCTAGAAACCTAGTCTAGGTCTTGGGCAACCCATCATCCACTCCTCCACACCACCAAAAACTTCACAAACCTCTTTAGGTAACCTACAAAGAATGAAAAATGCATGTGGATTATGGTATAGGTATCATCATGGACTTTGCAAATCTCCTCCTAAAGTCCAATAGCCAAATTAGCTACCCAATTGAATCTAGTGTGCTTCGACATGACCTTATTTTGTGAAAATAGTTTAGGAAATGTGTAAGACCTGACCAAGGGATATGATTCCTTTACTTGAGGGTTCATGAAGCTATCCATGAAAACTCTAGAGTGGTCCTTACTAGCACCAAACCACTTCAAGACTTCCTCACAATGGCCTACATCCTTTACTACTCTAGTGGCAACCCCTGCCCCATCAGTGGGGACACCAAACAAGTTATAAAAGGTATCCTCATTAATGAGTATGGTAATTGAAATTTCTTGAACTATGGTGCTAAAATTATTAGCTTCTTCATCAATGGAGTCAATGAAATTTAACATCTCTATAGTAGGAATGGAAGGGATAGATTTCATGAACACATTAAGCAAACCCACATGATTAATGTTTGCTTGGATGTATCTAGGAATATGTCACATCAACCACTCTTGTGATAGTAGCACCTCAGCAGACTTTAAGATGAGGGTATCCTCATGACATCCTAAAACTAATAAGGTGATGTTGGTAGAGGTGGAAGGTCCTAGAAGGTAACAACAAATGCTTAGCATCAACATAGGTATCTCTAACAAGTAGATTAAAATAATAGAATGCTTAAGACCTTAGTAAACATAAAGAATTAAGTATTACAACCTTTGTGTTTACCTTTCTTCTTCTTGGTCAGTGTGACTTGGGTAGAGATCCTAGCTACAAAGGTCTAACCCTTGAGGTCCACCCACTAGCTATGTATCATCTTGTTGGCTATGTATTTCTTGTAGAAGTCTTTGGTGTATTTATCAAATTTTCCTTTTAACTATCCAAACACACTATCTATAATTTGGGGACCTTTAGTAAGTACATCTAAGGTAGTTTGAGCCACTACCAAGGTTTGATCATGGATTATCAAGCCTTGATCATTAATCGTGTACATGCAAGAACTTCATAAAATTGACAAGTTAGAAAAGGGTAACTTAACCAACAAAACCAGAGACATAAAAACACTATAATAATCATGCTTTCCCATGTAGATGATATATAGTGCTAGGTAGGTTCTAAAATAATGTGTGGACTCCCTATGCCACCATCAAAGTATTCTTAGCATTATACTAATGCTACTCTAGCATAGTCTAGATATTCGACAGATAGTGTGTGCTCATAAGGTCTATTTCTTCCCTTGCTACATAAATTGGTGGGTCATTAGTAATGAACCTGATAATTAGACTAGATGCCTGAGGCATCAGGGTCTTCACTATGACCCCAACCACATCTATAGATAGGTGTGACAATAGCATCATACTAAAATTTTGCAATATGTAGGCAAGGAATTCCGTTGCCCTTGGATGGAATGAAAGAGAGGTCCTCTCATGGGTTATATTAGGCAAAGGGTTTTTTGCCTTAGGGTGGTCAATGTAGCATAAGATGCCCACTAACTCAACTATGATGAGTATGGGCTTTAATAAGGCCCTACATGGAAAATAAAAATATCACAACCTATTAAAATTTCTTGACAAGTCTATAAAATATCAAAATTAAGGGTGAAATTAATCCTTATTAAAAACTATAAGGTGATTATACAAGCTTAGTCAAGAATTTAACAATGACATCATTACAACCCTTATAGCCATTATGCATGATATCCAAAAAATCATGCCTTAGTTGAAAACTGCATTGACAAAAAACTAGCCTTGAAATGTAGAAAATAGCCATAAAAAATGGCTTACTAAAAAGAGTAGAATATTTTTATTTTTCATAAAATCAACTTTAAAGAATAGTTACTATCTTTAGGGATCCCCAAGAGAATGGGTCATTAACAAAAAAAGTTCTCTAAGCATGTCTACATTGCCAATCACCAAGGGGTACATATTTACAACAAAAAAAAACCTCTATGCATGTGACTATATAAGAAAATTTGTTGAAAATTAACCTAGCTTTGAATTTGATGAGTCCACTAATCTTGGAATCCTAAAATTATTATCTATATAGCCATGACTAGAAACTTTGGAAATTCTTAGAAAATTTGACAAAAAATGAAGCAAACCAAATAGTAGCCTATCAATGAAAAAGCCCTAAATCATGCAACTGTAGCAAAAACTTCATTAAAAATTAGCCTGAGCTCTAATTTTAGTAACTCCACCAAAGAACGAATCCTAAAATCATAAACTTTGTAGACATAGCCAACATAGCCAAAAAATTACAACCATTTTAATACAAATCATGAGAAAATAAGCAGTAACCTAGTCATCATCCAAAAATCCTCTTTTTTGCACAAGTTTAATGAAAAATTTGTCAAAACTTCATTCTAAGTCGAAATTGAATGATTCCACCTCTATTGGAAAATTTACACCATAACCAAAAACTAGCCAAAACCCCTACTATTTACTTCACTAAAACAACCATAACTTCATTGTTTCAAATCCAAATCAAGTGAAACCACAACCAAAGAAATTCTTAAATGTAGGTCTATAAACCAATTATGCTATATTTTAAAAATATTTAGCCATTTCCTTAATAAAAAATTCATAAATTTCCTTACTTTTTGCATCAAAAAAATAGATAAAATTCAATAAAACCTAATTTTATTTTGCCATGAATTATAGCCTAAATAGACATGAAACCTTAAACCCATGTAGATACCACAAAAATAGGGATGGAATTTCGTTGAAATCTCATTATGACAAGTATTAAAGCCTAGATCTAAGAAAAATGGCTCTATCCTTGAATTTTTTGAAAAAAACAACAAACCTAATTTTGAAAATCAAATCTAACAATGCCAAAACAAAAAACCAACCTTAGATCTACATAGAATCAACCAAAAATGAGGTAGGATTTCATCATAATTTCATTATATCCGCTATCTAATGTAGATCTAACAAAAATGGTTGTAGCCTAGCTAGGAAAACAAGAAAAACAACGAAAAACTAAAACAAAAATAGTTAGAATTAACCTACGTTGGAGTGGCCATAGAGGATGCTTAAATGAAAATTAGCCTAAAAATCTTGGAGAGGTTTCTAGAAAATTCATCTACCTTCTGGATTCATGGGTTCTTGCTCTTTCCTCCATGCTACTTCACCATGGTCACACCAATGTTGAAAAACTCTAAAATCTTAATGGGATGAAGGTTCTATGCTAGATAAAAGGAAGTTATGATGACTCCACATTGAGAATGGATCATGTTTACTACAAAAACCTCTTCTAGATCTCTCCACCAATGTTTTGTTTGCAAAGGATGAAAATTATGATCAAAACTTGTAAAAATCAACCATAAAAACCATCTCTAAACCTAAACACCCACCTCAAAACCCTTGTTGCCAATTTGGTTTCCTAGAACTCAAAGTGCACTGAAGTGCAAGGTTGGGTGGGGAGTCTTTTCCATTGTGAGAATTATGGAAGATAAGTTTAATTTTAAAAATTTTGAATTTTTGGCAATGGACCCCACCATTCGCCTCCCATATAAGTTGTTTTAAGCCTAGAAACTATATCAATGTTGGTTTTGATCCCTTGGATACCAAGAATCATGTTCAAGCCTTAAACCCAATGTATCCATGCTAAGGATACCATGCCCAATGTGGATACATGTCTCCCACCTCCTAAAACCTTTAAAATCTAACTTTCATGCCATTTTTAGTAGCTATGACTTATCTCATTCAACCTCTAAAAGGAAGCAAGAACTTGCTAAAACTAGGCATCTTAGGTTTTCATGTTAGGGTAGCACTTTCCAACATGTAAAAAATGGGGTAATATCTATTCTAATCTTCCATTGCCCATCTAGACTATATATAATTCTTTGATTTGGCCCACATGATCTAAAACCCCTTGAGTCATCCTTGGCTACCTCAAAACCTTACCAAACTTAGTCAGAAGTGCTCAAAACTTTTGGATTTTGTGGTTCCATTTAAGGAAGGGCTCATCCATGATAAGCATAGTGGCCCCCATGTGGATGGGTCAAGGGATGACTAAAACTACCTAAACCGACCTCCTATTAGCCATTTTTTAAGCTTAACAATCCCTCATAGCCTCTAGTAGCCTGGTTTAGCCCTAGAACAAGTTAAGTTATGCATCCAAATCTAGTTCCATGCTAGTAAACCCCTCATCCATGTTTCCTAGCATGGAGCCAACATGAAATACTAGGGGATATGTAATGAAACCTAACTTATTACCAAAAATGGCCTAATGACCTACCCTAGTCACCTCTCAACCCTGCTAGGACCTTTCAAGGGTTCTAGATGGCTTAAAATTGGTAAAAAATGGTACAAATATGTCATGCCCCTCTTATCTACACTAAATCCACCATGTCCAATGTGGAAGAAGGGGGTTTTATTGCATCAGATACCTAGGAACCTTTAAACTATTGGACTTTGACACCAAGCATCAATAATCAACATTGGCAACCTCGAAGGTTGACATGCATGGTCAATTGGATGTAAAACTGACCTAGATTTGGCATTCTTGGTACATCCATGCTAGGGAAGACCTATTACACACTACCTAGTGTGGAAATAGTGTGGGTGTAGCTATGAAGATCAATGGAGAGTCCCAGATGCATGAAACAACATCAAATTACCTTGTACACACACCATAACCCTAATAGCCCTTTCAAAATCCACCTAAATGGAAAAAATCAAAAGAAAATCAACCCCTTAAGGATCTTCCATCCTATGGAGGACCTCATCCATGCTAAGCATCCTAGTGTTAGCATGGATTTAGGTGGTAAAGCCAAAACTATAAAAATTTTCATAGAAACCAACTTTCAAAAGCAACCTAACCCTTTCAAAAGCCACTAGACTTCTAAATATTGACTAAAATAATCTAAACTTGTCCCCTTGGATTCTCCATGTTGAGGAGGATACCATTCATGCTGAGTATCCTAGCCTCAATATGGATGAAGGGGTATGAAGTCTATAAACCACCTAACAACCTTTGAAATAATCAAAATTTGACCCTAGACATCAAAAATTGATACCATAAACCTTAGAGACTTACATGCATGGCCAAAAGTGACAAAAAATGATAAAAAATAGGCTCCCTTGGATTCTGCACATTGAGTACCACCTCTTTGATGTTTGCCAACATGGATCTAGTGTGAAAACTTTGTGGTGGCTTAAAAATGACCCTTAAATACCTCGAATTAACACTTGATAGTCTTGTGTCCATTGTAGGATCATGTTTGCACCTTCCAGAGCCCTTAAACCTTGCAAAATTAACTCTAGATAGCCAAAAAGATTTCCTCTTTAATCTTTGTACCTATATCCACATTGGATACCACACCCCTAGCATGAAAAAATGGGATAATCCCAAAAACCACTTAGGAATACCCAAAACTACCAAAATTTGACCTTAAAACCTAGCCCTTAACCCTGGCAACTCTAGGAGCTAACATGCATAGTTGATTATGATCTAAACTACTCTATATCTTGGATTCTTGGTTCATCCATGTTGGAAGTGCCCTCTTTGATGCTAGGTAGTGTGATAATAGCTTAGAAGATATGCTTTTCTAGTTTTGTTAATAGATTGACACTCCTAGAGACCAAAAATCTACACTAGAAAAACCTAGGATCTCATATCCTTAAGTATGCACTTCTTTGAATTCATTTTAGTCTTAAAAATGTATCCACTACCATATTCCACATTGGAGCAACTTTCCTAATGTGAAAATATGGGATAACAATTTAGATGCCCCCATATAGCCTCCAAACATTACCAAAATTAGTTAGAAACTTGGAATGGGGAGCCTAGAAACATAGTTGATGTGCTCCCAAACCATCCCAAAATCATATAATAAGTGCACCCCATTATTCCATGTTGGTTTCACCATGTCCAACATGAGAAAAAAGGGGGAAAGCCATTTCAACTTGTTTTGTCACTCAAAACTAACTTAAATGGCCTCAAAATGAGGCTAAGCAACAGTTATTTTTACCTTGTTTAATCTTGTTTTTTCTTGGATTTTGATCCTCCACACTAATCCTCCTTCCATCCACATTGTCTAGCATGGAAATAAGGGTTTAAGCCCAAAACTAGCTTTCTAACCTTTATTGACCTCCAAGATACTTGATTTTGACATATCTAGCCCTAAGTTACCTTGGGAAGGCTCAAAAACCCTAATTTCAATCCTCCAAATGCCATAAAATTCATTTTACTTGGTTTCCACACTCAAACCACCCTACCTAGTGTGGATCTAGTTTGAAAAATATTTTTAGGCTCCAAAGAGAGATTCCAAGGGTTAAAACTAATGCAAAAACTAGTACATTCCTTTCCCTAGTCAACTGCATTGACATGCAATCCATCAAAAGTTAAAAAGTGATCAAAACAAGCATGGGAAACTATCTAGATGCCCTATCCATGATAGGGATCATCCCTTCTATGCTGGTCAGCATGGAAATAGGGAGACTCTAGTGTAGAAGCTTCAAAACCCTAGCTTTTTTAGTCCAAATAGCCCAAGGACAACCCTAATTAATGCCCAAACTAGCCTATTATCCTTGTAGCCTAAACCATGGTATGCTAAGGCCTAAAACTAGCAAAACCTAATCCTTTTTTACCTATATCAATTAATTTTCATCATATGTAGCCTATTTTTCTTAGTTTGGCCTTATTACATGATGTTTTGACTTAGTTTTGGCCTTGTGTGGCATTCTTGTTCTCCTTGACCTAGTATGGCCTTTACATAACCTTATAGTTTCTTTATTTTTCTCATTATAGCCTTATTTATGTCTGTTTAGCCTTTGATTGGTATCAAATAATGGGGTTCAACCTTCCCTAATCACCATTTTGCACCATCTAACCATGGTCTACTAAGGTCTTAAATTAGCATCATGCCCTGCTATGGCCTAAAACTAGCAAAATTGTGACCCTTGTTGACCATTTTTAGCCTTATTTCTCATACTTTCCTTTGTGTGAGCATTTTTTTAACCTTTTTTTTGCCCTTATTGCACTTTGTTTTCTTGTTTTTACTATTTTCATAGCCTTGGATGACCTTGTTTACATTAAAATAGCATGCATTTGGATAATTTTATAGCATTTTTTATTTACTTTTACCTAGGTGTCACTTAATATGCTTTTTCTTAACATACAAGATTAAAGTATGAGTACCTAGGAGCTATTAGTCTACCTTTGAGCCTAAGTGGACCTCATAGTGTTGTTCAATAGTATACTGACCTTGATTACTTGGATCTTGAGCCTCAAGTTCTCATTGACTATGTAGCCTTGATAGAGAAATCTTTAGAATTGGTTGAAAACCTAGCCAAAACCCTTGACTTAAAGGCAAAAGAAAAAACTAAAGAACCTCTAGTTGAAGTTCCTATTACAACACATAGTGGTGAGAAAAAATACTAAAACTAAGTTCCTCACTGGAACGTCAATAGGATCAAGACATCATCAAAGTACTACAAATAAACATTAAGATCTTCACCTTGTGATATGACGATATGCTTGGCCTAGATCCATGTTTAGTCTAGCATAACATCATATGTGACCCTAGCATTAGACTAGTCAAGTAGAAAGGATGCAACATTAGACTTGATTTTCCCTTACTAGTTCATGATAAGATCTTAAAACTCTACCATGCAAGCTTCATCCAAGCTGTTGGATACACAGAATGGGTATTCAACATAGTGATAGTTCCTAAGAAAAATGGGAGTATCTATATTTTCATTGAATTCCAAGACCTAAATAAAGAAACCTTCAAGGATGACTTCCCTTTGCCTTGTATTGATAAACTTATTAATTCTATTACTAGACATGCCTTACTAACATTTATGGATAGATTCTTAGGATACAATCAAATTAGGATCAACCCAAAGCACCAACTTAGCATAACTTTAATGACTTCTTGGGGTACTTTTTGCTATACCATGATGTCCTTTGACATCAAGAATGCAGGAGCAACCTCTCAACGAGCCATGACCTATATCTTTAGTAATTACATGCTAGGTTTGTTCAATGATTATGTAGACAATATAGCTATTAAGTCCAAAGTAGTAAATGATCATGCTAATGACCTAGATATTGTGCTTAAATGATTCCTTAAGTATGAGCTTAGGCTTAATCCTAAGAAGTGTGTCTTTGGTGTCAAGATTGGTAAGATGTTGGGCTTTGTAGTATTTGATGTAGGGATACATGTTGATCTTGATAAGGTTAACGCCATATCAAAATTAGCATCACCTACCAACCTTAAGGAACTTAGAGGATTACAAGATAGATTATAATTTATTCATAGGTTTATTTCTAGGCTTATGGATAAGTTATTAGTCATGTAACACTTGCTTAAGAAAGGGGTTTACTATGAGTGGATCGGTCAATGCCAAGAGGTATTTAAAAACCTTAAGCAAGAGTTGGCATAACTACAAATGGTCTATCCTCCACAAGAGGGGTAAAACATTTTGCATCTATCGTGCTATATTTGACATGTCCATTTCCTCTCTACTCTATCAAAAATGTGATGATGGGATAGAAATGCTAGTATGCTACCTTAGCCATGCATTATAGTTGCCCATGGGACATGATATAGTGAAGTGGAGAAGTATTATCTAGCACTACTCTTCTCATTGAAGAAGTGGAGACACTACCTCTTCAGAAGCCAAGTCAACATCATTTGCAAAGATAATGCACTCAAAGATATAATGACCAACATCTATGATAGTAGCTCTATAACTCAATGGAAAGCCATAAAAGTGGAGTTTTACCTTTATTACAACTCTCAATCCTTAAAAAAAGGTTAAGCTATAGTTGTACAACTCATGGTATCACCTATTGAAGACCAAGTAGACATTAGACCTTGAGTCCCTTGATGAGCATATTAATACCATTACCAAGTGCTTGAGGGTTATGAGGTAGTCATGCACTTTGATGAAGCTTCAACTACCAATGGGGCTAGTTCCACTACCATCATAACATTTGCATCTAGTGAAATTTGATCTTTTGCCTATCATTTTGAGTTTCCATGTACCAATAACATAGCAGAGTCTAAGGATTTGATCAAAGGGATGATGGTAGCTTCTGATCTCAGAATTAGACAATTAGTGATTAAAGGAAATTCCAAACTTGTGGTTAACCAAGTGACTGAGATCTATGTGTGCAAAGCCAAACATTTACAACCTTACTGTGTCCCAGGGAAGAAACTGTTACAATAATTTATAGATGTTTATATCCAACACGTACCTTGAAATTAGAATGCCATAGATAATTCCATTGCAATTTTATTCCTTAGTGTGATGCCAAATGTGTTTAGTAAATTGTCCATCTTGACTATGGACTATGCTATCCCCATCGCATAGAGCACTGAGGATACCTTTATGGCCATAGTTCATACTACTCCTACTAGGGAGTGGTATGATGATATCAAATTTTACCTTACGCATGGTGAATCTTCATAAGGATTAACTACTACTCAAAAGGATTCTATATGTAAACAATCGAAATAATATGTCATCATAAGTAATAACACATTATGTTGATAGTCCTATGATGGCATACTACTAAAGGTCTTAGGTAAAATCGATGCCAAAATAGTCTTAGAGGAAGTTCACAAGGGTGTTTGTGAAGGACATATAGTACCTAGAGCTATGGATGCTAATATTAGATGGTTAGGCTATGACTAGTCATATATGAAAAACAACCATCTACAAAAGGATAAGCACTATGACATGTGCCAATGGCATTGCAACCTTATACACATATCACCAACTGAGCTACACATCTACTAGTGTTCGTACACATCTACTAGATAATAAGAAAATATGCATCTAAATAAATATTAAAAGATACATGATAACATCTATATATCTAAACATCAAATATCTTAACATCATCATAACATTTCTATGTAAAATCATAAAAATAATATATAATCCAAAACAAGCATAGAACACATACGAATATAATCATCATAAACTCTACAAATTTCATATGTATTAAAGCTGCTAAAAATATGATTTGTTACATCCTTACCCACTTAACAATCTTCCTCTAGAAATATATTAGGATTGAAAGAATGTAAATTAGATTCAAGTTCCCAAGAAGACTCTTGGAATTATGACAGCTCCACAAGACCTTCATCATGATTACAATCCTATTTCACAACTGGTGCTCCATATAATCCAAGATTCTAAAGGAATACTCTACATATGAGAAACTAGTTTAAAGCTATACCTCTGTTTAACCAATAACATGACTATCATTGGAAAAATACTTCCACAACATGGAAAATGAAATACATCATACAACCTTAAAAATTATGGAGGGAAACCAACATGATACACAACCTTTCCTATGTGCTAAATAACATAAAATAGTCTAATGTAATAAGGTGCAATTTTACATTTAGTGAAGAGACATGAACAAACATCTTGTTAGCTACTACAAACTCAAGAGGTCTCCTTCTATAGTTTTTGTAGCTTCCTTAATGATCCTAAGAGCTGTTGGCGACTATTTGGGATGTAACCGCCAACGAGTGTCCTTGAACAAGATTTAGGTGCTTGCTCGTCTCTGGCAACACCAAGGCCCAGATACCTNAAAACTAGAAATAGAGCAAGATTCAATGGAAATAGATAGAAAAGAAAGCATATTTGTGTTAAGACCTCAAATATTTAAACAAGGTAAAATGATATGAGTAAACACTTTGCAATAAAGCTATCTCAAATTCAATATCTATGAATTATTCAAACTTCCAAGGCTCAAATAAGCAATTTCTTCAAGACAATCCTACTATCCTACCAAAAAATTGTTGTGTACTCTATCACGTATGAGACTCCATTTTGGCTAGATAATGGACGTCAACAATTGCATTCAATAGAACCTTCAAAAGACTTGACAATTTCTGAGTGAAATACCACGGAGATTCACTTTAAAGATAAAAAGAAGCTATTCTGGTCCCATCAAAATACCAAATATTTTCTGAACCCTCTTGACTATTGAATTGTTCAACGACATGACTACAAGAAGAGGCTCTCTTACAACAATCTCAATAGCAGTTCTTATACGTTGCACAATAACCAAATTCACTACTAAAATTCTCTACTTCTATGGCAAAATTTTAATAGAAATTTTCAATTATGCAACAAGAACAATAAGAGCAATCTAAAAATCCAAAAATTACTTGCCAACGATGATACTATCTAAACCACTAGCTAAACAATTTAGACAATAACAAATAAAAAACATAACTCATAGGACTATGACAAAGAGGCTGAAATCTTTTCTTTAGCCATTCATCTTACAAGAAATATTTCATAATTTCTTCTTTACAATCCTCTTCCAAGATCCAAAGTGTGTCTCCAAGTGAGAGCTCCCAGTCCCCAATATGTGATATTGTAGTGTGTCTCCAAGTGAGAGCCCAAGTGTGTTGGCACATTTAGCCATTTCATGGAACAGTTGGACTATCATATTCAAAATTGGAATAACGAATGTTTGAGAATTTAAAAGTAAACATATAGTTTAAAAGTTATGGGATGATGAGTATGTTAGTATAACCTCGTTACAGTTGGTGGAGATTCCAAATTTCTGTAACAAAGAAAATACGGATGTTCTGGATTACCGAAAAAAGAAATTTTCATGTTGCACAGTAGAGGGAATGCTTGCTTGGCTATGGATTCAAGTAAGTGGGGAGGGGTGTCATAGTTAAAAAAATTTTGATTATTGCAGAATTTGAACATGTGAGTTTTGGATTTTTCTGGTCCATTTGAATGATTTGGGCATCCAGAATCTGTTGGCGTTAGGGCTGCAGTTGAGCTATGAAGAACATCGCACTAACAAACAATGCCAGGGTAATCTATTTATCTGGAGATATTTTTAGGCATTCAAACCCTTGAGTCATGGTAGGAAGATCCTTAATCAATTTTATCAGAACTTTGGCATTCACAACATCGTCACCAAGATGAAGCAAATTGCGAAGGTGTACTTGGGCACCACCGTCTGACACACCATCATCATGGTGCCCGCATACTTCAACAACTCGTAGTGCTAGGCCACCAAAGACATCAGTGCCATCATTGGCCTCAACGTCATGCAAATCATCAATGAACTGATAGTGGAGGCAATCGTGTACAGGCTGGACAAGAAGGCCTCAGGCCAGTCCAAGGAAGAGCACAACGTGCTCATCTTCAACCTCGGCGGTGGCACCTTCGACGTCTCCATTCTTAGCATCTAGGAGGAATCTTCATCCTTCTGAGGCAGAGACAGGCTTTGACATTCGTGTGTCACCTACAACTTTTCAAGATCATTGAAAAGATAGATTTCAAAAGAATGGGCACCTACTTCACGCAATATGACATTTGAGTTTATACAGAAAGTACCCATGTTGAACAAGCTTGGGCTTCTGCCTGTGATAGTAGCTACTGATTCAAATCCCTAGTGGACATTACTTGAAAGGTCTGTATAAAATGTTGGAGGAAAAATTCACAAGCCAGAAATTTTACCAGGTGCCACAGATGCACGCTACGTATGGGAGGTTGGAATCCCAGCACGAGGATTCTCACCAATGGCAAGTACCCCAATTTTACTTCATGATCACAATGAGTTTCTAAATGAAGCCGAGTATGTTAAGGGAGTGAAAGTATACGAAGCAATAATTGAGTCCTATACATCCTACTCTAAACTTGAGGAAGTTTTCTTGGAATTGTGAAGAAATGATCAATTTTCTCTACTCAAGGATATAAAACACCTTGCAAAATTTTTGTTATAGTCATCAAAAATTGAAGAGCATTTGTAAGAAGCGAAGGTTACAACAGCTACAAATTTTTCCAGAACAAATGGAAACATCACCGAACATGGTGGCAGAGCCTTCTTTCGTGGTGACAGTTGATATACGGTTCTGGTAGGGTGGGATAATTTGAAACTATTTACCAGTAGTACTAGGCTTGGCGCCTTTACATTCGGACCTCATATTTTGAGCCACCACCAGATTTAAATTTTTGTTTCTAGCAAATTTTACACAAGTTCAAAGTGCAAATGTAGATAATTTATTTATATAAGCTTACACGGATTGGCTACCACCGCCACCAACATCTACACCAAGGTGAATATTGCATTATCTTGTTACCACCACCTTGTTCATAAAATTACTAGGGCTTCAATAACATTTAAAACTTAAAAAAATTCTAAATAAATAAAAATAACAATAACAATTAAATGGAGCTCTAGGATTTATTTTTAAAAATATTATTACTGCTTATGAAAATAATATTTGTAAAGACACATGCCAATATTAGCATGATCTTCTCCTAACTTTCCTAACTTGTTGGGCAAGTAATCTACTAACTTGTTGAGCAAGTAATTAACTTCCTTATTTGGGAGAAAATTTAGCTAAGATATTTTGGAATGTAACTACCTTATGAACCCTGTAAAAAGGCTTCAGGGATAAGAACAAAAAATAACACACTTGGGCTCTCACTTGGAGACACACTACAATATCACATATTGGGGACTGGGAACTCTCACTTGGAGACACACTTTGGGTCTTGAAAAAGCATTGTAAAGAAGAAATTGTGAAAAATTACTTGTAATATGACTAGCTAAAGAAAATATTTCAGCCTCTTTGTCATAGTCCTGTGAGTTATGTTTTTTTTATTTTTTATTTTGTTTAAATTGTTTAGCTAGTGGTTTAGATAGTATCATCCTTGGCAAGTAATTTTGGGATTTTTAGATTGCTCTTATTGTTCTTGTTGCATAATTGAAAATTTCTATTAAAATTTTGCCATAGAAGTGCTTGTATTTGAAAACCTTAAGAGCATTTCAGTAGTGAATTTGATTATTGTGCAACGTATAAGAACTGCTATTGGGATTGTTGTAAGAGAGCCTCTGCTTGTAGTCATGTCGTTGAATGATTCAATAGTCAAGAGGGTTCAAAAAATATTTGGTATTTTGATGGGACCAGAATAGCTTCTTTTTATCTTTAAAGTGAATCTCCGTGGTATTTCAATAAGAAATTGTCAAGTCTTTTGAAGGTTCTATTGAATGTAATTGTTGATGTCCATTATCTAGCCAAAATTGAGTCTCATACATGATAGTTTACGCAGCAATTTTTTGGTAGCATAGTAGGATTGTCTTGAAGAAATTGCTTATTTGAGCCTTGGAATTGTGAAAAATTCGTAGATATTGAATTTGGGATAGCTTTATTGCAAAGTGTTTACTCATATCATTTTACCTTGTTTAAATATTTGAGGTCTTAACACAAATCTGGTTTCTTTTCTATCTATTTCCATTGAATCTTGCTCTATTTCTAGTTTTCTTGTTGAACTATCTCTTTCTCTGGGGAAAATTAGAAGTAGATTCGCAAAGTTGTGCTCAAATCTTTTTGCAAAATTTTATTTGTTACAAGTAGGTATTATAAGGACCATATAGACTAAGCAATTGAAAAAAATAGGGACTCTCAACAACTCACAGTACTTGGCAAAGTTGGTTGAATCTCTTATTGATAAGTCATTTGTAGTTTACACACAACACAATTGTTTCATTTTTCACAACAGCACACACACATACTCACATTAACTACTAAGTCTATTTGGAGGTATTTGGGCCTTGGTGTTGCCAGAGACCAGCAAGCACCTAAATCCTATTCGAGGACACTCGTTGATGGTCGCATCCCAAATGGGTTGCCAACAGTTCTTTTGGTGCTAGAAGGATGGCTGAAAATTCAGCCTCTAGGTTCATAAGCCTTATAATTTTGGTACATCAAAAATTTTTTGTTACTATAAAGGCTTAAGAAATTAGATACTATTTTCAGTTCATGACCAAGAAGATTGATAGTTTGAAAAGTTTAAAAGTTTCAAAATATATTCTAGATTCTAAGACTAATTCTTCATTAGAAGAAGAACAAAAGAAAGTTTTTGAATTAGGAATTAGTGGAGTGAAAACTAGAAGATCAAGAAGATCACCCATTATATCTGGTTTATCGATTTATAAGAGAAGATCTAGAAAGTCTAAGAGTTCAACTATCCAAAGGAATAGGATGGCAAATCTTTGGCAAAGTGTTACACCATTAGGATTTCAAAATTACAATGATATTCCTCAGGTAGTTTACAAATATTTTCCTGAGCCTTTCATTCCTGGAAAAGATTGTTTAGCTGAAGAATATATTCACATGTTTGAGTTAGCTTTAGCTCATGCAAATGTTCAACATCAAAATCAAGCTTGTAGGTTGTTTGTATCAAATCTAAAGGATATGGCTCAGATTTGGTATTCAAACTTACCAAGTAATAGTATTACAAGTTAGGATGACATGAAGAATCTTTTCTTAGCCCAATTTGGTAATCAATTAGATTAACAACAACTATACTATGGGCTAATACAAGCTAAGCAAGGAGTTAAAGAGTCAATTAGAGATTTTAACATCAAGTTTCAACGAATTTGTGGACTCTTTCAAAGACAATATAGGCCATCAGAAGAAATGCTTAAAGAAACTTATCTTAAGGCTGTCAACCCCAACATTTCAATTTGGTTAAGGAGAACTCCAAACTTAACTACACTAAATGACTACTTTAGTGAAGCTATACAGTTAGAAAAATAGTTGAACTTGAATCCTGAAGAAAATATTGCAATTCAAAAAAGAGAAGAAAGAGTTATGATTCCTATGCAAGATTTTGCTCAATTTAAAGCTTTACCAGGTCCATCTCATGTTAAGATAGAGCAAGAACATGAAAGAGTAGGATCTGAAAAAGGACAATTAATGAGAGATATGTCTAACAAAATAGTGAAGCTTGAAAAAGCTTTGGCAAGAGTTAATATCAAGGAAGAAAGGAAAAATAGAAAGCATAAACATCAAGACACTAAGTTAGTAGAAGATGAGGATGAAAGTGACCTTATTATGTCCAACTTTCTTGATATTGAATCTGATAATGAGTTATCTAGTGTTCATTATGCAAGTAAATCTTCTAGCAATGGATCTAGCGATACTTCTTCTCTATCAAGTTCTGAAGAAGATATGTCTTCAGATGAAGAATGTAATAACAATGAGGAAAATGGATATAGTCTTCGATCTAAGGAAAGACTAACTACTTCTAGACCCCCAAATGTTATTACTGATCCATCTACTAAGAGAAAAGCTTTTGAGCCAAGTAGAAGGGATAAGAATAAAGGTAAAGACAATCAAGTGGAGCAAAGCACTCCAAATCAGTCTTTTAATAAATGGATAAAGAGATCAAGCTTTATTGGTGATGGAGAATATGATTTGATTGAAGACCTTAAACATGTCAAGGCCAATATTAGCCTCTATCAGTTGCTTCAAATAGGAGATCAGCAAAGAAAGGCTTTAGAATTCATTAAAGGTAAAAGGAGAGCTAGAGAATCAGAGTTAAGTTATGTGTCTAACAATGATGAGAAATTAAAGACTTCATATGATAAGGAAGCTCCTCCTTTCCTTTTGACAATGAAATTAAAGGATAAATTCTTACACAATTGTTTGGTTGATTCTGGAGCTACGTCTACTATAATGCCATTGTCTATATGTAAGAAACTTGGTTTGATTCCTGAAAAATCAAATAGAAAGATTGTTCAAGTGGATAAAAGTAGAGTGAAGATTGTGGGTCAATTACCAAATGTCCTATTGGAAATTGCTTCTAAACCCCACATTAGAAGTAGAGTAACTATTCAAGTAGCAGATATACCAGATTCGCATAGTCTCTTATTGAGTAGAAGTTGGAGCAAGAAATTCTTAGGTTACATATCCACAAATTATTCTCACATGTGGTTACCTTGGAAAGGAGAATCAAATCAAATCTACATCTATAGTAAACCTTTGATGATTGATAACATTACTTCAAATGGAAGAAGTAAAATGGCTAAAAAAGGAGGTGTTGAAAACAAAATTTGTACACTCTAAGAAAGTTATAGTTCTGAAAAAGAACAGTCAAAGAATGAGGATAAATGGGAGTTATACTTTGATGGTTCATGTAATTCAAAATGTTCAGGAGTAGGTATAGTTATATTCAAGAATAATTCACCTGAAATTTTCAAAGCAATTCATCTATCTTTCCCTTGTACTAACAACAAGGCTGAATATGAAGCTTTATATATTGATATGAGAATAGCTCTAGACAAAAAGATCAGAGTGATCACTATAAAAGGAGACTCAAGATTAGTTTGTGAACAAATAAAAGGTAACTGTGTAGTAAAGAGCTCATTCTTAAGACCTTATAAGCAACTTGCTTGTAATATGTTAGATCAGTTTCAACATTGCCAAATAGAGCATATAAATAGAGCAGAGAATCTTATAGCAAATGATTTGGCAAAGGCAGCTTCAACATTGGATATGCGAATAATAGAAAATTACAAGGATGTTATGATGGAAGAAGAAAATTAGTCATCAATACCAAATAATATAAGACATTTACAAGTATTTGAAGATGATGACCAAGTACTAATATTTATGAAAAACAAACAAAAATTTGAGGGTCAAGCGATACCTGAAACCTCATCAAACTCTAAAGCTAATTTCATTCCAAAAAGGATGATTGACTTGGAACATGAGTTCGAGAAAAAATTACTTACTGGAAAGGATATACAAAACCTAGATAGTCAAGCTTTCAAGGTAGTGAATTTTGGATTAGACAAGATGCTGAAGATGTTGAATGTTACAAAGGAAAGAGATTTCAATTTCAAGAAAAACTTTTTAACGTGTCTAAGAGATAATTTGGACAATTTTGCTTGGTCTTATGATGATCTTAAAGCTTTTAGGAAAGATGTGATGACGCATAAAATTCCTTTAATAGAATGTTACAAAACAGTCAAGAAAAAACAAAGGAAATTTAATCCATCATTTGAACCAGCTATGGAACCCAAAATCAAGAAGTTGTTACAAGCACAAATCATATATCCAGTACAATATTCAACATGGCTTGCTAACCTTGTTCCAGTGAGAAAGAAAAATGGTGATATAAGGCTTTGTGTAGACTTTAGAAATCTGAATGATGCCTCAAAAAAGAATAAGTATCCACTTCCAAGAATTGATAAGATGTTGATTAAAGTCTCAGGTTGTCAAGTATATTCTTTCTTAGATGGTTTCTCAAGTTATAATCAAATCATGGTAGATAAGAATGATAGATACAAAACATCATTTATCACAAAATGGGGAACTTTCACTTATCAAAGAATGCTATTTGAATTGTCAAATGCTAGAGCTACTTTTCAAAGAGCAATGGATTTAGCATTTAATGATTTATTAGAAAAATTTGTGATGGTTTATCTGGATGATATTACAATATTCTCAAAGAAAAAAGAAGATCATATTAATTATCTCCAACAAGTTTTTGACAGATGTCGTGAGTTTGGTATTTCATTAAATCCTAAGAAGTGTATCTTTAAAGTTAAATCCAGAAGCCTATTAGGCCATGTGATATGTCAAGAAGGAATTGCCATACACAATTCTTGTATCCAAGCAGTACAAAATATTGAACATCCCACCAATAAGAAATCTCTTAGATCTTTCTTTGGGAAGATAAACTTTGTGAAAAAGTTCATCCCCGGGTTTACTGAAAGTACCAAGCCTTTGATGCATATGTTGAAAAAGGACATCCATGTAGAAAAAATACTAGAATCAGAGAGAGCTTTATCAGAAATTAAAGATGCTATACAAGAGGCTCCATATTTGGTGAAGCCTAGGCTTAAAGAGGATTTTTGGTTATATTCTTTTGCTTCGAATGATTCTATTGCTGCCATTTTGACACAAAAGGATAGTGAAGGACAAGATGAACCAATTAGATTTTTTGGATATTAGTTAAAGAGTTTAGAATTAAATTATTTAGACTTAGAGAAACAAGCTTTTGCAGTCGTCAAAGCACTTCAGCATTTTAAATACTATTTGAAAAGTTCATTAATCCACATTATGCTAATTGAACCTACAGTCAAGCGATTCCTAGCCCAAAATGAGATTGGATTAAAAAAGGGAAAATGGCTTATAAAGTTGCAAAGTTTTAGATTTTCATTGGAAATATGCAAGATAATCAAGGGAATGGGTTTAGCCAAGTTAATGTCTAGAGAAAATGAAGTATGTACACTTGACACCCACGAAGAGAATTGGTATGATGAAATTCTCAAATTTCTTAATACAATAAAAATCCTAAATAATTTAACTGCAAGTCAAAAGAGAGCTTTCTTCAAAAGAGCACGAAGATTCGTTGTTAAAGATGATATATTATACAGAAAGGATTTTTGAGGGGTTTTATTGGAATGTGTTCATAATGATCAAATTAGTTTCATTTTGGAACAATTTCATGATTATTTGAATTTATTTTATGAATCCCCTAAGTCGACTATGCAACATATACTTTGATATGGATATTACTAACCTTCCATGTATCAAGACATTAGTTCAAAGATTCAAAAATGGTATAAATGTCAAATTCATGGGCCCAAGATTAAAATGGCTAGAGCCCCTTTAAAGCCAGTAGTTGCAGATAGACCATTTCAGCAATGGGGTTTGGATTTTATTGGTACAATTACTCCTTTAAGAGCTGNGATGGGCATCAGAAAAATCTATTTTCTTGTTTTCCTCATCAAATTATTATCCTCAGGGAAATGGCCTAGCAGAATCCACCAATAAAAAGCTAATCGCTTATATCAAGAAATGGATGGATAAGAATCCAGGAAATTGGATCGATTATCTACAATCTGCATTATGGTCAGATCAAATTAGATTCAAGAAAGCTATCAGGACATCACCATATAACTTAGTCTATGGTTTATCAGCAAGAATCACAAATAAGATTGTAAGCTTAGCTTCTAAATTCGTACAAAGATATAATGAAAAAACTGATAAAGATAAAAGTTTCATGACTTTGCTTATTAAAAGAGAAGCTGAAGTAGATAAAGCAAGGGATAATTTGTTACAGAATACCTCTCAGGTTAAAAGGTGGTTTGATAGGAAAGCTTTGAAAATAACTTTCAAGATAGGGAACCTTGTCCTGTTATGGAATATGAAGAAACCGAATAAGTTTACACCAACATGGATTCGTCCCTTTCAAATTACAAAGCAATTGTCAGAGGATACTTACAAATTATCAACTTTAGATGGCATGGAATTGCAATTTCCATATAATGTTTTGTATATAAAACATTATTTGGGACAATTGCATACAGCTTAAAGATGTCCTTACACAAAATAATATATGTATATACTATTAGGTAGAATATTACTAGGGGTACAGTATTAATTATTATGTTCAATTATGCTATTGATACATAATTAGATAAGTTGATAGTATATTATAATAGTAAATATATTTAGCATAAATTTATTTCAATTAGAAAATAGTTTTCCTTCAAGTGAGGCAAGCGGAAGCCTACAAGTGAAACAAGTGGAATCCTATAAGTGTGACAAGTGGAGAAGGTGACTCATCCACCACTTAGTGAGGATTGTGAAAAATGGTTAAAATGCCTAAAAAGAAGGAAACTTGGTTGAAGACTCTTGGGGGGAATTTCAAATTTCTAGCACCTATAAAAATATAATTAGGTTGCATAGGATTTCATCATCTTTCAATTCAAGTTGAGCAGGGAAAGTAAGAGAGAGATAATTTGAAAGAGGGAGATGAAGTTTGGGAGAGCAATGAGAGCCTTTTATTCCATATGTGATGGGATGTTGCCCTGAACATGTATTGAAAACTTACCTAAAGGCTAGATCTTGTGGAGCTCCAAAAGAGTGTCATTTTATGACTTGGTTGTCTGATGAATTTTCTTTTCTTACTAGAGGTTTGGAGATAGAGTCCAATGTTTGGGGCCAATATCAACATTGCACCAAAGTGGAAGAGAAAAGTGAAGAGAAACCAACCAATGAAGAGTCATGGGGATGGGAAGAAGACTTTATATCCCAAGAAGAAAATGAAGGGCCCAATGGAGAAGAATAGAAGAGCTCATATGAAAAATAAAATGAGAAAAGTGCTGAAGAGAAAGCTCTAGTAGATCAAGTTGAGAGCTCCACCAAGCCAAAGAACAATAGAACAACCTTCATTACATCAGAAATTTCCTATGAAACAGTTAGAGAGATGAGGATTCCTACTAGGGTAACCCTCACAATTTAGTTTCCATCCCAAGAATAGTCCATGAAGGACTTGATAATGTACAGTTTGTTGTTTTTCCTAGGAAGGAGGTTTTTATACCATCAAACCTTATGTTTGATGGAAATTTTTCTCCAAAAAAGATTTCTATTCAGCTATAAAAATTCAATGAAAATTTCAGTATGTTTCAGTTTTGAAATAAGGCTGAACATGTTTCTTTAAGCTTTTAAGGGGGGCATAAATGTTGGCATGTTTAGCCATTTCATGGAATAGTTGGACTATCATATTCAAAATTGGAATAACCAATGTTTGAGAATTTAAAAGTAAACATATAGTTTAAAAGTTATGGGATGATGAGTATGTTAGTATAACCTCGTTACAGTCGGCGAAGATTGTAGATTTCTATAACAAAAAAAATACAGATGTTCTGGATTACTGAAAAAAGAAATTTTCATGTTGCATAGTAGAGGGCATGTTTTCCTGGCAATGGATTCAAGTAAGTGGGGAGGAGCATCATAGTTAAAAATATTTTGATTATTGTAGAATTTGGACATGTGAGTTTTGGATGTTTTTGGTCCATTTGAATAATTTGGGCATCCAGAATCTGTTGGCATTAGGGCTGCGGTTGAGCTGTGAAGAACATCGCACTGACAAACAATGCCAGGGTAATTTGTTTATCTGGAGATATTTTCAGGCATTCAAACCCTTGAGGGATGGCAGGAAGATCTTCAATCAATTTTATTAGAACTTTGGCATTTACAACACACTCATCAAGATGAAGCAAATTGCAAAGGTGTACCTGGGCACCACCGTCTGACACGTCGTCATCACAGTGCCTGCATACTTCAACAACTTGCAATGCCAGGCCACCAAAGACACCAATTCCATCACTGGCCTCAACGTCATGCAAATCATCAATGAACCAACAGTGGTGGCAATCGCATACAGGCTGGACAAGAAGGCCTTAGGCTAGTCCAAGGTAGAGCACAACGTGCTCATCTTCGACCTCGGTGGTGGCACCTTTGACATCTCCATTCTTAGCATCAAGGAGGAATCTTCAGCCTTCTAAGGTAGAGATAGGCTTTGACATTCATGTGTCACCTATGGCTTGTTCAAGATCATTGGAAAGACATATTTTAGAAGAATGGGCACCTGCTTCATGCAATATGACATTTGCGTTTATACAGAAAGTACCCGTGTTGAACAAGCTTGGGCTTCTGCCTGTGACAGTAGCTAATGATTCAAATCCTTGGTGGACGTTACTTGAAAGGTCTATATAAAATGCTAGAGGAAAACTTCACAAGCCAGAAATTTTACTAGGTGCCATAGATGTGCGCTATGTACGGGAGGTTGGAATCCTAGCACGTGGATTCTCACCAATGGTAAGTAATCCAATTTTACTTCGTGATCACAATGAGTTTCTAAATGAAGCCGAGTATGTTAAGGGAGTGAAAGTATACGAAGCGATAATTGAGTCCTATAAATCCTACTCTAAACTTGAGGAAGTCCTCTTGGAATTGTGAAGCGATGATCAATTTTCTCTACTCAAGGTTATAAAACACCTTGCAAAATTTTTGTTATAGTCATCAAAAACTGAAGAGCATTTGTAAGAAGCGAAGGTTACAATAGCTGCAGATTTTTCCAGAACACATGACAACATCATCGAATGCAGTGGCATAGCCTTCTTTCATGGTGGCAATTGATATACGGTTCTGGTAGGGCAGGATAATTTAAAACTATTTACCAACAGTTCCAAGCCTAGCGCCTTCACATTCAGACCTCATATTTTGAGCCACCACTGGATTTAAATTTCTGTTTCCAGCAAATTTTACACCGGTTCAAAGTGCAAATGTAGATAATTTATTTATATAAGCTTACATGGATTGGCTACTACCACCACCAACGTCTACACCAAGGTGAATATTGCATTATCTTGTTACCACCACCTTGTTCATAAAATTACTAGGGCTTCAATAACATTTAAAACTTAAAAAAATTTCTAAATAAATAAAAATAAAAATAACAATTAAATGGAGCTCTAGGATTTATTTTTAAAAATATTATTATTGCTTATGAAAATAATATTTGTAAAGACACATGTCAATATTAGCATGATCTTCTCCTAACTTTCCTAACTTGTTGGGCAAGTAATTAACTTCCTTACTTGGGAGAAAAGTTAGCTAAGATATTTTCGAATGTAACTACCTTATGAACCCTATAAAAAGGCTTCAAGGGTAAGAACAAAATATAACACACTTGGGCTCTCACTTGGAGACACACTACAATATCACATATTGGGGACTGGGAGCACTCACTTGGAGACACACTTTGGGTCTTGAAAAAGCATTGTAAAGAAAAAATTGTGAAAGATTTCTTGTAAGATGACTGACTAAAGAAAAGATTTCAGCCTCTTTTTCATAGTCCTGTGAGTTATGTTTTTTTATTTTTTATTTTATTTAAATTGTTTAGCTAGTGGTTTAGATAATATCATCCTTGGCAAGTAATTTTTGGATTTTTAGATTGATCTTATTGTTCTTGTTGCATAATTAAAAATTTCTATTAAAATTTTCCCACAGAAGTGCTTGTAATTGAAAGCCTTAAGAGCATTTTAGTAGTGAATTTGATTATTGTGCAACGTATAAGAACTGCTATTGGGATTGTTGTAAGAGAGCCTCTGCTTGTAGTCATGTCGTTGAATGATTCAATAGTCAAGAGGGTTTAGAAAATATTTGGTATTTTGATGGGACTAGAATAGCTTCTTTTTATCTTTAAAGTGAATCTTCGTGGTATTTCAATAAGAAATTGTTAAGTCTTTTGAAGGTTCTATTGAATGTAATTGTTGATGTCCATTATCTAGCCAAAATGGAGTCTCATACATGATAGTTTACGCAGCAATTTTTTGGTAGCATAGTAGGATTGTCTT
>MNCI01028690.1:590772-601779 GCA_015680685.1 Gnetum montanum | reverse complement strand
AACACAATCATTTCATTTTTCACAACAGCACACTGTGGTAGTGCACACTCATACTCGCATTAACTACTGAGTCTATTTGGAGGTATCTAGCCCTTGGTGTTGCCAGAGACCAGAAAGCACCTAAATCTTGTTTGAGGACACTCGTTGGCAGTTGCATCCCAAACAGTCACCAACAGTTTTTAGCTATTCAAAAATCACTCTAATCTTCTTTTTCATCCTCAAAATAATGTTCAAGTTGCCAAGCTATCTATCCTCGATTGCATCCCAACATAAGGGAGTTTTACAATGTCTTCTATACAAAACTTCATATGATGCTACCTTCAAACTAGCCTAACAGATATTATTATAAGTAAAATATACCACCAGTAATAGACTATTTCAAGTATCAAAAAACTATAAATCTAAAGACCAAAGCATGTCCTCCAACACTCATTTGACTCTCTCAACCTGACCATTAGTCTACAGATGATAAGTTGAACTCATGTTCAACCTATTTCCCAAGCTATATATGAATGCACACCAAAATTAAGAAGTGAACTTGGCATTACAATCTAAGATAATCTTGGTAGGAATGCGATGAAATCATATGATTTCAAAGATAAATAACTATTCAATATCCTTTGTGTGAGATAAATTTCTCATAGTCCCCAATAAGCTAACTTGATAAACAAGTTCACAACAACAAGGATAGTTTTATTTCCACCTCTAGTATGAGGAAAAATAATAATGAAATCCATACCAATCACCTCTAACTTTCACTCTAGAATAATATAAGGTATAATTAGCCACTTAGTCATTAGTTTTATGTTTCACCTATTGATAAATTAGACATTTAGGTACAAATTCTTCAACTTACTTCTTCATGCCTAGACACCAGTATAATCTCTTTAGCATATGGTACATCTTGTTGCTGTGAGGCTAGAAATAAAGCCTATTGAGGTGAGATTTATCCAATAGTTGCTATCACAAGGAATCAAGCACATACATCAAATCTTTATAATGAAGTAACCCAAGCACATAAACTACCATTGAAGAATCATTGGAATGCTTAAGCTCCTCATACCATGGTTGATGTTGCTACTCTACATGAATTTCACTTGTCAAGTTTGACTAAATCATCAAACTATTGATCATAGTAGCTAGATGACTCAAGAAATCTACAACAAAATTTTCTTTCCCTATCTAATATTGGATGGTAAAATTAAAATTAGCCAAAAGTTCAATCAAACTCCTCTAACATAAGATCAACTAAGGTTGATTCATCAGATGCTGCAATCCCTTATGATCTATCCAAATTGTTAACTATTCTCTAAATAAGTAGTGACATTAAAATCTAAGTCAGGAGTGGAGTAGCATGTCACATGAGGCTTAAGCTATCAAGAGACATAGGCTACCACTTTTCCCTCTTGCATAAGGACACACCCATAACCTTCTCCTAAAGCATCGATACAAACATCAAACGACTTTCCTAGGGTAGGCAAAATGAAAACATGGATTAAGATCAATCTATCCTTGAGTTCATCAAAGGTAGCCTCATAATGTGGATCTCATAATAAACCAACATCCTTCCATAACAACTTTATGAAAGGTAAATTGATTTGGGAGAAGTTCTCAATAAATATTTTATAATAACTTATTAGCCTAAGAAAATTTTGAACCTCATCAAAATCCATAGGAATGAGCCTATCCCAAATAAGTAATATCTTATCAAGTACTTCCACCATACCATCTTCTAAAACATGTCCCAATAATTGAATCTCATAGTGCTAAAATAAATACTTGAAAGATATGATGAACAACTAATATTTTTTGAGCATTTGTAGAACGATCCTTAGATGTTTCTTATGAAACTCAAAAGATAAAGAATATACCAAAATGTCATTGATGAATACAATAAAAAATTAATCTAGGTAGGAGCTCATGAAATTTTTCATGAGATACATGAACACTAAAAGAGCATTAGTAAGTCCAAATGGCAAAACCAAAAGTTCATAATGATCATAATGTGTTATAAAGTCTATCTTGAGGATCATCTCTTCCTTGATGTGAACTTGATGGTATCCTAACTTTAGATCAATCTTAGTGAACACCTAAGCTTCCCTCAACTAATTGAACAAATCATCTATTAAAATAAAAGAATAATTATTCTTCACCATGACTTGGTTCAACTATTGGTAATCAATGCATAGTCTCATGCTACCATCCTTCTTCTCTACAAAGATAACAAGAGCATTCCAAGAAGATACACTAGAATAAATCAGGTTCTTATTAAGTAACTTCTAAAGCTAAATATTTAGTTTTGCTAACCCAACAAGGTACATCATATATGGAGATAAGTTTAACACTAAGTTTGAGGCAATCTAAAACTCAACATCATATCTTGAAAATAAACCAGGTAACATAGAATAAATGACATCAAGAAACTCAAGAACAACTAGAACTTGATCAAGATCCTAAAACCAAGAAAGATCATAGATAGAAATCATAGTTAAAATATCTTAAAGATACAAGATTCAACTTAACCTTATGTGGCTTGCTATACACAATCATCTAAACACCATCTTCTATCACCATGACAACAATTCAAGCTATCCTATTAGTAAGAAAACCAATCCATACCTAAGATAACATCATAGTCCCTTATTTTAATCATGTAAATATCACTAAACCAAGTGGAATTCTAAATTACCAAGGTTATAGACCTACAAAATTGATCCATAGTTAATACACAACTACCAAGAAAAGTAATGGCAAGCCCTTGGTTAAGAAACTGATCCTCAAAACCAAAATGAGCAACTACACATGGATCCACAAAGCAATGACTTGCAAAAAAATAAAAAAGAATCAAAATTTCTAAATCAAAAATCATACCTCCAATCTCCATCATATTGTCAAGTTGAGCATCAATTGGCTAATTCATCAAGATGTACACACATGCATGCATCCTAGAACCACCCAAGATATGAGTAGGTTTTTCAAATTAATGATGACCTCAACCTCCTAATCTATTTAGATAGTTAAAACTCTTATGATCAAGTTTGCCCCAATTATGATATTTAGGGTAGTTCCTATGAATGTGTCCAACTTTCCCATAAGCAAAGCAAGTAATAGGCCCATGAGTGATCCCATCACCTACTAGCTATTATCGGCCACACAAACTAAATCTCTAGGTTCACTTGGATTCACTAAATTTTTTAGAAGAGGTTTGATTCCTATTCTAATAATGATTACATCTTGCCATCTCAGCCAACTATCTACTCTGTAGATATAGCATATGAACTTGTGCATCCTCATATGTTTGAAGATGTAGAGATAGAAAATGATTCTTAATGAATGCACAAAGACCATGAACAAAATGGTTAGCTCTAGATTTCTCATCCAAATATATGTAAGGCATATATATGCTTAGATTTAAAAACTTGCAATTGTACTCTATCAACCTTTGCCTTTTCCTCCATGAACTTTGAAGAAATGTAATCATCATTGAAAGTATTGAGAAATATACTCCAATAAACATCATACTCTTTGCAGTGATAAGCTTTTTCCTAAGTAGCCCACCAACGTCTAGTGTCCCCATGAAACATGTGAGTTGTTAAAGGGATTAATTGTCTAGGGGTACAACCCAACAAGTTGAAGATTTTAAGGACCTCTTTAATCCATTCTTTAGTAACGGTAGGATCCTCCTAACCTTGAAAAATAGGAGATCCTAGATTACAGAACTACTCAATAAGCTATCTATCCATTAGTTATTTTCCACTACCATCACTCCCATAAGCATCTTACATTGAAGGTAAAATAGAACTCTTCTTCATATGCTAACAAAGGAATTGGAATAGATAATGATTTATGTCTAGTTGGTGGATCTCCTTCTCTTGTGTAGGAGTAAGAACTAAAGTAATAGGTTTGGCTTGGAAATCTACGAATGGCTCATCTATTTGATCAAGAACAAGATTAGATGTTAGTGATAGGTTATTAGGCTTAACATGAATCCTCCTAGCATGACCACATCCACTTCTAGCATCTACCATCATTGGACATAGTAATATAAAGGAAAAAATTAACAAAAATTGTATTCTAATTCTAACAGATACTTCCCTCCTTCTTATGCCTTAGGTTGGAGAGCATTACATTTGGTAAAAATCTTAACAAAATGATTGGCCATGGTAAGGAACAAAGGAATGAACAATCTCACAGTAAAAGGAAACAAAGAAACCTATCATGAAGACATGATCCAATAAATAAATAAGAAACTAAACAAAGGAAGAAAAGAAATGCATAAAGATAAAATCACATAAAACATAAATATATATGAAAAATAGATTACCATAGACTGAAAAATTAAATCTCCATAACATTAACATAAAATAACATGCTATAAAATGTTCAACCATATATATATATATATATATATATGCATATAACAAAAGATAGGAAAAAGGATACAATATCTAGCATATAAGCTAAATGTCCAATAATCTAACATGTCCCAAAATAAAAGCTAAAGAGATACACACACAAAAAATACATTGTGGATTATACAAGGGTTGGGTGATGTCCTTGTCATCTCTTCAATCGTTAAAAATATCATCATTAATAACCTTTCATAAGTTGGAAGGCATTGTGCCTTCATGACTCAAGGCCATCATAGTTTACACAACAATCATATCTCAATGCATCAAACACATGAAAATGGATATTATCACTCTTAGTTACAATGCTTAAGGTTTTATTTTTGAGCTTATTTTGTTCATAGAGGCTTTTTTCATGCTTCAGCATGCTTCCTTCATTTAAGCACCTTCTTAAAATGCCTCCCTTGTGAAACACCTCAAAGAAAATTAATGTTGCAAAGTAAAAGTGCATAGCAAAAATTCTTATTATAATTTGGTGAAAATATAAAGATAAAAATAACTACATTGTTTTTTTCCAAAAATCATACATTATGGCCTTGTATTTATAGCATTTTAGGTAGTTTTTCATTGTAAAAAAATTAAGATATGTAGTCCACATGCTGCAAATCGCATGCATTCTATCTTGTGAATAGTAAAATTGCTACATAAGCTATAAATGCCTTGTATCCTAGCTTGTGGAAGCCAAAATGCTCTACAAGCTTCAAATTCCATGTATTCCAACTTGCGTGGGCTAAAGATACTCCACATTCTAGAAAAATTAACATATTCATCTCACACATTATACATTTCAACTCCACACACTATGTAGTGTGTGAAGGCAATGTGTGGGATTTCAATTTTAATTTCGCACAATAGGAATCCTGGTCCCACATGTTGGGCAGCATGTGAGAGCAATTTGTGATGTCAAAAATCAATCACGACTACTCACATGTTGCAAAAAAGTGTTCAAAATAGTTTAATAAATTGTCAAAATTTTGGCAACAAACATGGAAGGATCAACCAACAAAAAATCAAGGTGTTCATAGCCTATTTAAACCAATGTTTGCACCTTCTTAGAGACTTTTAAATCATTTTGCATTTGGCTAAACTTGACACTTTTAGAGTAGTGTAGATATCAAAGAGTCCATAACCATTTTCATTCAAAGTAAAAAATTTGAAGCAGAGAGAACCAATGGCAAGTGAAGTTCAATAGAAAATCGAGTGACGAAAGACAAGTGCAAATATGGTGGTAGAATACACCCTGCTATCTACATCAAAATTTAGATATGTTTTTTTATTCTTGGGATTTCATAGTCCACAATCTATATTTTCTAAACTTTTCTTTTACATCATTCAATATAAAGTTATAGTTTCTTTATTTTGTCATTTCATTTTGTGCATCTCTCTATTCTTAGATTTAACATTTGAAATACATATGCATACATTTTCACTTATTTTTATAACATTGGTAATAGATCCTCAAGTCCTCAAGAAATCAACAAGACTATTTATGATGCTCCAAATCCTTTTTCAAGGCTCATGGATCTATGGTTAAACTATTTCATGTGGAAATTTTTGGTCCTCTAACATTAAATTTTTCCATCACTATAGTTTTTAGCACTAGAAGGAGGATGTTTGTCTAACTTCTTCACTAAAACCTACTACAAAACATTTTTCATTAGTGTTTGCCTTAGCTTGTAAGATGATCTAGTCCAACAAAAACATGTTTTGGGTTTTCCCAAAACCCAACATATGGCCCAATAAATAATTTTATTATTAAAAACTATTACATATGTGTTAGGTTTTTGTAAAATCCAAGGTGTGGCCTAGTAACCTATTTTTTTTACAATAATTTTTACTTTTATTTTTTTCATCCATACCATGTAATGTTGCTCCCATTTCATGCACTTTCTAACATAAAAATCAATTTTTTCTAGTGCAATGCATAGTGTTTCCATAGCCCCCTGCACTACCTTTGTAGTTATAGTGCAAACTATAACCTCTATTTCCATCATTTTCACATTATATTTTTTTGGCCATTTCCTTTTCATATGCTAGAAAAACCTTGGAACAAAATTTTTTAAAAATTATTACTTTTTAGTAACAATATATTTAAGGCTTATTCATTTTACATGTTATAGTTTCTATAGGCTATAGCTCCATAGGCTATAACTTCATAGGATATAGCTCCATAGGTTATAGCTCCACACACTATAGTCTCACATGCTACAACCTTCACATGTTATAGCTTCACACACTATAGCTCCCGCATGATATATCCTTACAAGTTATAGCTCCACATCCTACAACTTTCACATGTTGTAGCTTCACAAGCTATACCTTCACACACTACAACTTCTACACATTGTATAGTTTCACATGTTAAAACTTCCACAAGTTGTGCTTTATATGCTATGAGGCTTACAAATTTCTTAAAATACAAAGTTAAAATTTTAAAAAATTAATTAAACTAAAACCTTAAAGCCTTTTTCATACTTGGCTAGTTACTTTATCTAACATCTTTTATCCCTTTTCACTAGTTCATAGTTTTACCTTACAACATAACACACATGGTTCTAAATCAAGATGTAGTACACATCTATGATCCTAAGGATCCTACTATGATAGAACATAGACAATATATTAGGTAGAAAGGATAGAAACCAAATTTCATGATAATTAATGAGAAGTATTATAATTTCATTTGTGATAAAATCCAAGCTAGCCTCCTCATCCCACATTTGGAATTAGATGTCAAACAACAATTTGAGATCATCCACCAAAATGGAAAAGAACATATTTCCTCACCATATGATCAAATTCACATAATCAAATTTTATACACACATCTTAATACAGCTAATAGATGTTACTGAGATGAGTGAGGAAATAAGTTTTGACAAAAACCATGAGGACCATGATGACTTTGAACTGAATCATGAAACAAACATGTTCATAGGGAGCCTTTTCTAATAGTTAGCTATCCAAGAAACCATCCCTAGATTCCCACCTCCTGTGTCCTCTATGAATCAAGCTCCTTAATCTACCCCTTTATACCCCATCATGTTTGGACCAACACCTATTTTAGTGGTACATGAATCTCAGCCTTCGTTCCACTCTACGTCCTTGTTCTCATCAATACTGCTTGCAACTTAACCTCATTTTGTATGATCCTTGCTAGTGGCATTTTTCACACCAACTTCTTTGTCCATCCCAGTAGGCCCCTCTTTGGGATCCCAAGATTTACAAGCTTCTCACACTGACTTTGTCCCTTTTATCTTGTATGTCCCAACTCAAAACGTTTTTTCCTTGTTTAATCCCTTTACAACTATGGTTACCCAACCACTTCCACCCATACCAATGTCGATAGTACATCCTCAGGCCATCCAAATTCCTCCATAGCCATTAGTTCAAACATTGCAACCCATATAGATTCTCGAAGGCTTAGATCAATCCTTCCAATTGATCCAAGAACTCACTAAATAGTTGTGGAAGCTTAAAGCTAACACAACCCAGATGATTAAAATTATGGACTTCTCTTGAGATGATTTCATTATTCCTACCATTTGATATATAAGTCTTCCTATGGGTATCCCAATTCAACATTTCACTAAATACAACAACAAGGATGATTCTAACTCACATCTCATCACTTATCATTTTGAGTGCTTGTTGTTATAAGCTTCAGCTCATACTATGATGTGTATCTTTCCTATCTCTCTCACTGGAAAAGCCTTAGATTGGTATTGTGTACTACCCAAAGGTTCTATTTTCTTCTTAGAGGACTTGATTTCACAATTTTCCAACTATTTCAAGTACAAATTAAGAATCAATATCATACTAGAGTAGGTTATGAAGGTCAAATAAGGCCCCCTTATACCTATTCAAGAATTCATACAAAGATGGAATTCTACTCTTAAAACAATCCTTGAGCTCATCTCTAAAACACATATTTTAGTCATTTTCAAGAGGGTAGTTAATGATTTCATCAAGCCCAAGCTATACTACCTAGACCCATGATCACTTAGCCAAGCCTTTTCCTAAACCAAAAACATAGAAGATGTTGCAAAAGCCAATAATGACCCAACATACATAACATACAAGAACTAGCACATGAGAAATGATAGGGATAAAGGAAAATAGAGCCATGTAGCTATGGACTATAGTTTTCAATGAGAAAAAATCATGTAGGAGGCAAGGATAATGTAACCAGAAGCCCCTAACACCACCACTCAACCATCAACATCAGGTGCTTTTGCCTCTAATCCACCTAGGTCAAACTTATAAAGAAAAAATTGGTCCAAGAACATAAAATTACCTATGAAATCATCTAATCTTCTTGATGAGTTGCTAAAAGGTGGCCACATCTAGTCCAAATAACTAACTAAGAAATCCTATAAGAGGCATGATTGCTTGTGTGAGATTGCTAAAGATCCCATTGTAACCATCAAAGATGATCTACCCATGCTAGAATACTTTAAACTAGACCCATTCTTCCATTACCACCAGCTTCTTGGCCATGACACTAATTTTTTTTATCTTTAGAAATTAATTTTCAAAAAATGATAGATAGTGATGAATTGTTCTTAGATACATCCAACCTAGTTAGGCCTAAGATCCAATACATGTAGGTGTACTAGGATTCCTTAAATGCTTACAATGACCAATACAAAATAGCCACATTCAATGTTAGTAACAATCCTAAACTTGCTAGGGAGATGTTTGTGATTTAGGTACCTCCTCATGACCAAAGGGCTTCAATTTAATTGAGTTCAAGGATTCCTTTTGTCATAAGGATACCTTCACCTATGCTTCCCAAAGAACCATTTGTTATTAGAATGTCCCCTCCTACCATTACTAATCCTATAGCTCAAGTTGACCAACATCCTTCCATGGTATCCAATGCTTCAACATCTTCTCAATTGGATAACAAAACATCACCACCAAAGCAATATAAGAAACCAAATCCTAAACCTAAGGCTAAGAGCACCAATCAACCAAAGGTTTCAATGGAGGTAGGCTCATCAAAGCCTACCCCAATCTCAATAGTACCTATGAATACCAACATACAAGCTACCTTAATGAGCCAACCTGTGAGGACAACAAACAACAAGATAAAGGAAAGGATCCTAAACCACCAATATTGAAACATGAGGTCAACATCCTAGGTAGAATGAAGGAAGTCAAAGAAAATAAAAATGAAAAAACATCAAATCATAATAAAGACTTCCTCACTGCCATGGAGTAGGCCAAGGTCTTACTTAAATAGAAAAATACCTCTTTGAGCTTATACAACCTAGTGATAACCTCCTCTACTCACCATAAAGCTTTAGTTAAGATGTTGACTTTTATTCCTATTACTAAAGATATTCCTACCAATGAAGATTCCATTCATTTAGTAATTTTACTACCATTACCTAGGGAAGAAACAAAGTCAACTATTTGTAGTGACTAAAAATCTCAATTGCCAAAGAAATCAAGGAATTCGTAGCATGACAACCATAACCCTAGATCCTAAGGGCCTCCACAAAAAATAAAATCCATGGTATCCTAAACAGTTCATCAGATTACCCAGGGACTTACGAAATGTAAAATGGAATTAACAAAAATAAAATGCAAAATACAGATCGAGAAGAGAAATTGTGCTAAAATGAAATAAACAAAAATACTTGCACATAAATAAAACTATCATATTTATTTGAAAAGAATAAGGGAGGTATAGAAAATGTGTACAAGATGGCCTATGTAGAAGGGGGATTCACTTCTACTTGAGTTTAGAGTCTATTGAAACTACAATGATCAAATTCATGATTCAAATTTTTTGCCACTCTTAATTCTTTCAAACCTTTGCTGCTTTCACACCAAATTTGAAATGTTTTTTTTGTAGGGGGATGAGAGATGTGAGAAATTTTGAATAGCCAATTGACAAGTGTTGGAATTTTTTTTCAAAGTACAAAACACTAGCACAAAAATCTCATAGATCTCTTAGGAGGATAAATGGGTAATAATGGTTGTAGGAGGGTGGTGGGGGGTGGGGGGATGGTGTGGTTGGTTCCATGCTGGGGATTCAAGAAGCTTTGTATTTGTCAGTGTGCAAGAGCTCTTGAATGAAAAAAATGGATAAAAATTGCAAAGTGTGGAACCTCTATATGATGTTGAAACATGATTTATGTATGATTTTAGCCATAAATTTGGTTGCAAATTATGCTTAATTAGTGTTGAAAATTCTGACTTGTTTTCTATAAATTCTAGCTATGTGTAGGTGCAGTGGTTTTGAAATCTAGGAAACTTACTATATGGGGTAAGTGTTATATCCCCATGGTGTCAAAGCTATTCCATTTACTAAAAATAGTAAATGGAAATTTCACCCATACTGAATCTTTGCATCAATGATGGATCTTCTAACAACAATGTTGATGTGCAAAATCCTCATTGAAGTTAGTGTAGTGTTGAGATCTTAACCATGTTGGATCAATGTTGAGGGGGATGGGTGACCAATCAACACTAGGGAGTAAGGGTTATATCCCTCATAATTGGCATGGATGTTGCCACACCCCTCCATGTTGGGGGTAGGTGAGTTGTACCCCTTATAGATATCTCTAATGTAGAGAATGCTATAC
>MNCI01028690.1:570897-590575 GCA_015680685.1 Gnetum montanum | reverse complement strand
GACCACTTATGAGGCATTTTTCAGCCCCAAAAGTATAAATTATGTGATATCACACCTTATGGATTACATTATTTACATTTACAACTATGTTTAGCCTTGAGTTTCATGGGATGGGGTTAAAAAGGTTTCAATTTAATAATTCAATGATGTTTCATTTGATCCTCTTTGTTGGTATCTAGAGGATTAACCTAAGAGGCACCAAAAAAGAATACAAAACATCACTACAGGACCATCACCAATGTTCCATCTTTGTGCTTGATCCAGTCATGTCAAACCAAACTAAAGAGTGCTTGCAATGATGGGATAATTCTATGATGAGAAAATAGTAATAAGGTTATAGGAAAATGGTTATGAGGGCTAAAAATGCATTCCAATGTTCACATCATGGCTATGACATTAACATGTTGGTCTATCAGTGGTTTTGACACTTCATGTTTTGAAGTGTTGGTTACTAGGCAAATTTATTTGAGGAACCATCACCTCACTACAAGGTCATAAGGATCCTCTCTTTTCATGTTCAGAGCCATTGGTTTGGGCTTTTTAGGCTTCATTGACCATCCAACTTCTTGGCAATTTTCTTCCCCCTTATTTTTTAGTGAAACATTCATTGGGTTTCTTTGCCAAAGTTGATCTTAACATAGGTTTCCTACTAAATGAGGTGTGTTACACCCAATAGAATACATGGTTTTCCCATCAAATGAGGTGTGTTACGCTTGATCAACTTAATGATTTTTCTATTGAACAAGATTTGTTACATTCAATGAACTTGTGGATGCAACATTACAAAGGGATGTCATATGGACATAATGCATGAGTATCAAACATTGGTCAACATTATTGTTTAGGGTAAGGAAACATATAATGAGGCTATGGGATTGGATTCAAGAAGATAATAATGAGAATGATGTGAAATGAGAACTCTTGACACAGTAGGAAAAACTCATCAAATCTTGCATGTCAAGATCACATGGCGACTTACTACCATAATGAGTTGTACCTTTGTGATGACTCCCAAGCTTTATCCTACAACCACAACTCCAAGAGGACAAGAAAACTAGTAAAAGAAAACATGCTCTCATGTTATAATGCATATGACTACATAGAATGATAAAACCAAGCCACCAAAGTCACCAATGTTGCTAGTTTTAGGCCATGGAGGGCCATGATACTAGTTTAAGGCCTTGGTAGGCCATGGTTTCACCAGTTTTAGTCCCTAGTAGGTCATCTTACTAGTTTAAAGCCTCAACAAGCTATCATTGTTGTACATTGGCTATTAGTTCTAGCAAGCTAAATGTAGTAAGTTTTTAGATAGGAATGATTTACTAGGTATGCCAACTCATTCCCCTTCATATCTATGATTCTGAATGTGTTGTTGCCATAGGCCTTGGTGACCAAGAAAGATCTTTCTAAATTGGTCAAGAGTTTATTCACATGCTCATATATGTTCATGAGGACTAGGTCACCCTCCTTGATCTTATGCTTGGTCAAGTTATGATGGTTTTTCTATCTCTACCTCTCTTGATATCCCTCAATGTGAGCAAGCATTCGCACACATTACTCCTCCACTAAGTCTAGGTCTATGGTCTACAAATCCTTGTTTAGTTCATCATTGATGAAGCTAGATAAGATCACTCAAAGTGATGGTAGCTATAATTAAAGAGGTAAAATGACTTCAAAACCATAACCTAGGCTATAAGATCTTACACCAATTTTCATACATAATGTTTTTTGTAGGCCCATAGTGTATGTACAAGCCGCTCATGCCACTTGCACTTGCTATTGCTCAACATTTTCATATGCAAGTTGATGATGGCCTTATTACTTGCTTCTACTTATTCATTGTCTTGAGGGTAATATGGTGATGAGAAAAAATGCTTACTGCCTAGGTCATGATAGAAATTCTTCATTTCTTAGCTACTCAACTATGGTCCATTATTTATGACTATTGTCATAGGAATGCTGAAACAAGCTACAATGTTATTAGGTATGAACTTATAGACTTGTTCAAATATTATCTTCTTAGGAGAATAGCTTCAACCCACTTTTTGAAGTATTATGTGGTAATGATGATAAAGATATTCCATGTAGAAGACTTAGGCATTTTAGATCTAATGATATCCAACCCCCAACATTGAAATGGCCAAGTTATCTAAGTAGTATGAAACTTAGTTAGTGGTACATCTATAAGTTTATTATGCCATTGGCATGTGTCATAAGTTTTAACCTTCTACATGCAGTCCTATATGTCCCCCACATACACCTTCATGAACCTAGTCTAGAATTATTTAGGCTTTAGTTTTACCCAAGAATACTAACAATATGCCATTGTAGGACCATCAAAATAAGGTATTATCACCTACTATAACATATTATTTTGATCATTTATGTACAACATCCTTTTGAGCAGTAATTAGGCCTTGTGAATGTTCACCATGCATAAGGTAAAATTTGATGTCATCGTACACTCTATAGGAGCAATATGAACCATGGCCACAAAGATATCCTTAATGCTCTATGTGATAGAAATAGCATAGTCCATAGTTAAGGTGGGAAACATACTATAAAAATCTTAGATAACACTAAGGGATAGCATTGTAATGGCATTGGCTATAGTATTCTCAGTTCAAGATACATGTTGCATATCAACATCTATAAATTGTTATAATAGTTTCTTTCCTAGGTCATAATAAGATTGTAAGTGTTTGGCTTTACAAGTGTAAACCTCAGCTACTTGGTTAAACATAAGTTATAATTTACCTTTGATCATTAAGTGTTTAATTTCTAGGTCATGATCAACCATCATCCCCTTGATCAAATCCTCATACTTCACCACGTTGTTGGTACATGAAAACTCAAATCTATAGGTGAAGGGTTGGATTTCACTAGCTGACAAGGTTATAATGATGGTAACACTAGCCACATGGGTATTTGAAGCTCCATCAAAGTGCATGATCACCTCATAGTCCTTAGGTACTTGGGTAATAGTTTTAGCATGTTCATCAGGGAATTTAGGGTCTATCATTGCTTGGTCATCAATAGGTAAAACTATAAGTTATATAGCCATAGCTTGGCCTTTGGTTGAGGATTGAAAGATGTAATGAAGGTCAAACTCTACCATTATGGATTTTCATTAAGCTATACAACTACTCTCATAGATGTTGGTCATTATGGCTATAAGCACATTATCTTTGTAGATGATGTTGACTTGGCTTCTAAAGACGTAGTATCTCTGCTTCTTTAATGAGAAGACTAGTGCTAGATAATACTTCTTCACTTTAGTAAGTCTAGTTTCATGGGAAACTAATGCATGGCTATGGTAGTATATAGGTATCTTTGCCCCATTATTGCATTTATAATAGAGTAGAGAGGCAATAGATGTGTCAAAGATAGCAAGGTAGATGTAAAATGGTTTATCCTCTTGCGGAGGATAGATCATCAATAGTTGTGAAACTCTTACTTAAGGTTTTCAAAGGCTTCTTAGCATTGAGTCATCTACTGATAGTGAACTTCTTGGATTGTAACTTATTTGTAAGCGTAGTGATAGACCTAAAAATGAATTGTAATCTACCTTATAGTTCCTGAAGCTTCTTAAGGTTAGTAGGTACTACCAAGTTGGATATGGCCTTAACCTTATCAAGATCAACATGTATCCTTACTTTAAACACTATAAATCCAAGCATCTTACCATTCTTGACACTAAAAACATACTTCTTGGGATTAAACCTAAGCTCATACTTGAGGCATCATTTAAGTACAAGGTCTAAGTCATGTGTATGATCATTGGCCACTTTGGACTTAAAAGCTATATCATCTATGTAATCATTAAGCAAACCTAGCATGTAATCACTAAAGATGTATGTCATGGCTCTTTGATAGGTAGCTACTATGTTCTTAATGATAAAGAGAATCATGGTATAGTAAAAGGCACCCCAAGGGGTCATGAAGGTCATGCTAATTTGATGTTCTCGACTGATCCTAATTTGGTTATATCCTGAGAACCCATCTATAAAGGATAATAAGGCATGCCTAGCCATAGTATCAATAAGTTAATCAATACTAGGCAAAGGAAAGTTATCCTTGATGGTTTCCTTATTTAGATCTCAAAAATCGATGCAAATGTAGCTACTTCCATTTTTGTTAGGGACTACCACTATTTTAGACACCCATTCCATGTAATCAATAGCTCTAGTGAAACCAACTTGGTATAGCTTTGTGATCTCATCACAAATTACTAGGGCCAAATTAGGTCAAATCTTGCAAACCTTTCACTTAACTAGTGTAATGCTAAGATCAAGTATGAAGTTGTGTTGAGCTAAACATGGGACAAGACTTGGCATATCCTCATAGGACAAGACTTGGCATATCCTCATATGACAAGGAAAATATCTTAATATTATCTTTTATAACATTGGTGATATTTGAAGCTTGTTGATGTTTTAGTAAGGAACTTAGTATTAGGGTTTTCTCCTCACTGCTATGTCTCATGATAAGGAACCTTAACTAGAGAGTCTTCAGTAATGTCACTAGCCTTTAGGTCAAGAGTCTTAACTAGGTTTTCAAGCCATTTTAAAGGTTTCTCTATTGAGGCTATATAGATGAAAAGACCCTCAAGCTCAAGATCTAGGTAATGAAGGTCAAAACACCATTCAACATTACCATGAGGCCCACTTAGGCTCAAGGGAAAAATGATATGCTTCAAGGTACTCATACTTCATTCCTACATGTCAACCATAAGCACATTAAGTGGCACCTCAGTAAAGATATGTAAATAATGAAAAAATGAAACTAGGCAAAGATATACTATTCTAATGTCATATACATTGAAAATAAGGTCATCCAAGGCCATGAGGGGATCGAAAATAGGCAAAAGTATAAATAAAATATAGACACAAAGAAGTCAAATAAAGGTATAAGAGAATCAAACTAGGTGAAGTAGGATAAATAATGCTAAAATATGGTCAACAAAGGTCATGATCCTACTAGATTTAGGCCTTGGTAAGCCATGGTGCTATTTTTAAGCCTTAGCAAACCATGGTTACATGGTGTCAAATGATGATCAAGGAAGGTCAAACCCCCATCATTCAACACCAATCAAAGGCTAAAAAAAGGTCAAAAAGGCTATAATAAAGAAAATAAGGTGAATATAGGGAGAATGAAGCTAATTGATGGAAATGAAGATGGGTAATGCAAAACAAGGTCAAAAATAAGTCAAAACACCATCAAATAAGGTCAAAGTAATGAAAATGGGATGCATGTGGTAAAAATTGGCTGATACTAGTTAAACATGAATAAATTTTACTAGTTATAGATCTTTTGAGCCATGGTTTAAGGATACTATGGTGCTAGATAAGTTTGGGCATTAATCAGGACTATTTTGAGGCTATTTGAGCTAAGAAAGTAAGGTTTTTAGAGTACCCACGTTGGACCCACACTAGACCCACATTGGTCAGCATGAGTGGGATTACCCTTAGTGTGGATAGAACATTTAGTCATTTTCCCATGCTTTCATTGAGTAGCTTTTGACTCCTAGTGGCTTCCATGGCTAACACAGTAGATGAGGAAGGTAATGGGTTGATTTTATCATCCGTTTGAACCACTGGGAACCCCTATTGAATCTTGAAAGTGTCATCCATGCTAGATCCATGCTAGGTAGCATGGCCCTAATGTGGATACTAATGAAAATGGATTGCATGATATCTAGAGGATTAAAATTAAAATTCCAAGGCCTTCCAAAGGCACATTAGGGTTAGATTTATCAAGATTGATCATTTTGGAGGTTAAAAACAACCAAAAAGTAGGTATTAAAGTAATACCCCTTTGTATCCACATTGGCCAATGTGGATGGGAGAGTGCTCAACATGGATAATCTAGATCTAAGCTATAACAAGGTTAAACATGCTTGGATTTGTAACCAAAACCATGTTTTTGTAGCTATGTACATCCAAACTAAGTTTTGAGCTAATTTTGGAAGGCTTTTGAGCATTGAATCAATTTGGAGGTAGTATTCACACTGGGGCCATGTTGGCCAACATGGATTTAGCATGGATGAATGGGGATGCTCTATATTTTTTTTATGGAATGGCTTCAAGAGAAAATTAACAAAGTTTTCAGGCTTCTAGGGTTGGAAATAGTAATTCCCAAAGTTTTTAGTCAAATTTTGGCTATGTTTGAAGGCTATTTAAGGTCATGCATGGCTATCCCCACTTTATTGATGCTAGGTAGCATTAATCTAGCATTGATGAAGGGGCCTAGTGTGTTTCAAGGTCAGAAACAAGGTTAAACTAGTTCAAAAAAAAAATCTATAAGATCATAGGCTTTGCTGGAATAGGGTTTTGATCTCTTGGGGTGTCAATCTAATGCTAAAACTAGAAAGACAACTCTCCCATGTTGGATCCAAACTGCCAGCATGGGTCAAGAATTTTCCAATGTGAATACCTTAGGATATTAGATCTAGAAAAGTATTGGTAGCAAATTAATGATGCATGTCATCCCCTAGGGTTGCCAATGTTAAGGGTTAGTGTCTAGGCTCAAAATTTTGTAGTTTTGAGGGTTCTTAGATGGATTTTAAAGTTATCACTCTAGATCCATGTTGGGTCCATGTTGGCTAATGTGGAGCTAGCATGAAGGATCTAAGGGAATCAACTTTTCACTATTTTAAGTTGATTTTGTAAGGTCTTCTGGCTTCTAGAGGTGCTACCAGGTTCTAGGATGAGGATGCCACAAATTAGAGTTATTTTAGTGCATATGTAACCCCTTCATGAGCTCTCTTTGATGCATCCACACTAGATCCATGCTACCTAGCATGTGTAGGGGGGTTCTTAGTGTGGAAGTAAGTAAATTCATGAAATGAAATTAGTTTTAGCAAGTTTTGGCTACTAGAGTCTTAGAGAAGGCTGGGTTGTCAACGCAAGTCAATTTCAATGCAAATCTTGTGAGTTTTTAGCCATACCCCTTTCATCCACACTAGGCCTATGTTGCCTAGCATGGATATGCCCCCCCCCCCCCCCCCCCCCCCCCCATAGCATGGCTCCACTTGGATTCAAAATTTTGGCCACTTTTGGTAAGATTCAACAAGGTTTCAAAGCTCCTAGGGTTGCAAGGATTGAGCATCAAGATTTAGTGTCAAAATTCACCAGTTTGAAGGCTTCTTGGTGTCTCATGCAATCATCCCCCATTTATCCATGCTAGGAAATATGGTCCTATCATGGATGAGAAGGGTATGTTAGCATTTATCCATTTTGCATCAATTTTTTGGCATTTGAAGGATTTGGAAGGTTCTTCCAAGGTTGTAAGGTCACTAGGGTAGGTTTTCAGGTTATTTGTGGTTACAAAATAAACTTTTTCAAATACCCTTAGGGTACCCACATTGGATCCATGTTGGATAGCATGGATGTATGGTTCACTAGTTTGGGGAAGGTGTTTAGATATGAAAACTAAGTTATTTTTGGCCAATCTATTTTACCAATAGCTAACAAGGTGTGTTAGAGTCAAAATATAAGAACTAGGTGGTTGATTTTGGTAGTTTTGGTCACACACCCATTTATCCATTCTAGAGCCATGTTGGGTAGTATGGATGATGCCTCCTCACCATGGATTCACTAGATCTAAAAGTTTCAGGCACTTTCGACTGGGTTTGACAAGGTTCCGAATTTGTTGGGGTGACTGGAGGGATTTAAGGCTATGTGGGATCCACACTTGGATTAGATCAAGGTTTGGTAAGCATTAGAGGATGCATATGGATGTTATTTCCATTGGAAAATTTTGGAGCCATACTGGGGAGTGTTTCTCTAGTGTGGATTCCCATAGTGGTAATTTTTGTCAAGATCGGTCCCCTTCTTGGAGTTTGGGATTTCAGAAGGTTCATCACAGCTAATAAAAATGATAATAGGCAAGATTATGTGGTCAATGGGATGAAACCCATGCTAGAGCCATGTTTTCCAACATGGAAATAATTGGGGATAAGGTTGAAACATGATTTATGCATTCCAAAGGATCAAAACCTTAACATTAGTGAAGTTTCCAAGCTTGGAACACCATGCATGGGAGATGTATGGTGGGGTCCACATCAAGAAATTTAAATTTCTAAACTTGGTACTAAATTCCATCATTCCCATCATTGAAAATAATTTCCATCCTTTTCACTTCAATGCAACATGAGTTTCTATGCCCAAAATTAGCAATAGAGGCATGCAAGAATGTGTTTAGGGTTTAGATCTAGGTTTTATTGTCAAATTGTTGTAATAATCCATTACAACTTCCATTTCATCATATAGCATATTAGAGTAGAGCTTTGGTAGAGTTTTTTTCTTCAAGAAACTTCTCATACTTAGTGTGGTTGCTATGGATCTCATCTTAGGTAGCATTGAGACTTCCATCCTTTCAATCTTCAAGCTTTTCCAACATAGATCACTAAAATTTTGAAGAAAAGAGGTAGCAGAAGTTTGAACCCTATGATTGAAGAGGTAGATGTAGTAGCCCAAGACATCTCGCACTTTTCTAGGCCTATTGTGATGCAAATATCACATGTTACAACCCTAAGGTAGACAATTGCTAACTATTTTGTTTGTTTCCTAGCCATTTTTTACAATGTATTTTTTAGTTTGAAATAGTCATTTCTCTAGATATAGGATAATTTTCTTGATAAAATTTAACTCTAAAAACATTCCACCATCTATTTTGATGTTTCTAATATAGCTATATGGATGTTTAGTTGTTTAGGTTTCATTTGATGTGATTTTAAAATTAGGTTTTGCAATTTTATAATAATTTTTGTACCATTTTTGGCATATTTGTGAATTTTTTTAAGAAATCAATTAACGATGGTTAATATATATGGTTGTGAGATTTAAGGGTTCTATTGGCTATGTTTTTTTTTTATTTGAAATTATAACGAGCGAGTTATAGACGTTTTGGCTATGTTGCATGGTTGTGATTTGTTCCATTTTTAGTTTTTTTCATAAATGTTTACAAATTTTTCTGAAGAAATAGAAAACATATTTGTATTTTTTTTATATGCCATCAATATTAAGGGCTCAATTTAATCTTTGAAACATTCATTAAATCATCTTGTTTGGAGCTCAAAAAAAATTTTGGTGAATTTTTTACCATCACTACGTAAAAAGTAGGTTTTCAATGATGGCTACATTTATTTTAATTTGGTTACGTTTTGTGTAAAACAAGCTATAGAATTTTTAGCTTTTCTAGTCATGGATACAATTTCTAGGATTTTATCATTTCTTCAATGGTGAAATCATAGAAATAGGAGTTAAAATGGGCTTCTAGAGTAGGACTCACTCTGGTGATATCATTACTTAGTTCTAGAGTAGGGGTCACTATGGTTCCAACCAAGGGCAAGGGAATTCCTTCCCTACATCCCATATAATTTTAGTATGATGATGTGGTCACACTTGTCTATAGATGTAGCTAGTGTCATAGTGGAAATCCAACTACAAGGATCTGCTAGAATAATCATCATGTTTATAACTAATGATCCTAAAACTTGGGTAGCAAGGGAGTTGGTGGATACTAAGGACACCATTGGCACATGTTACCTATTTTAGGTTTAGAGCATGCAAGAGTATTCTTAGTATAATGCTAATAATACTCTAATGTTAATAATACTATGTACCACCTACTGGGTAAGCATGGATATTATAGGTTTTTGACTCTTTTTTCTTTATTAGTTTAGTCACCTTTCCTAACTTGTCATTTTTATGAACCTCTCATAGGTACAAGGTCAATGATCAAGGCTTGATTAAGAATGATCAAACCTTGGTGGTGGCTCAAACTACATTAAGTGTATTTACTAAAGGCCCCAAGATTAGAAATATTATGTATGATCAACTAAGAAGTGAGTTTGATAAATACACTAATGACTTCAACTCTATTTATAAGAAGTGTGTAGCTACCAAGACAGCACACAGTTGGTGGGTGGATTCCAAACATATTATGAATAAGACTATTATGACTAGAACATCTACACAAGCTTCACCAAACAAGAAGAATAAAGGTAAGACTAAGAATGTTTTGTTATGATATGCCTAATGTTTTTATGGCTACTTAGGTTTTGAGTGTTCCATAGTCTTAACTTATGGTTTTAGTTTTTGTTACATCTTGGTCTTGCTAGTTGCACCTATGTCGATGATAAGTAGTTATTGTTGCTTTGTAGGATCTTCCACTTCTTTTAACATCATCTTATGCATTTCAAGACACCTTGAAGATACCCTCATCCTAAAATTTAGTGCAGTGAGATCAACATAGAAGTGGTTGAGGGAATGGATGCCTAGGAACATCCAAGCAACATTGAACATGCAAGCTTACTTGATGTTTTCATGGCATCTATCCCCTCCATCTCTACTACAACGATGCTAAACATAATTGACTCCTTTGATAAAAGAGGTAATAGTATAGCACTATAGTTTGAGGCATGCCAATCAACATTCCAATCAGTGATGAAACCTTCTGTAACTTGTTTGGTATTCCTACTAATGAGACAAAGGTTTCCACTAAACAAAAAAGGAGGTTGGCTAGCATGAGGAAGTTGAGAAGTGGTCTAGTGATAGTAAGGGTCCCTATGAGATTACCTTAGATGGCTTCATGAATTTTGAAGCAAAGGAATGTTATCCTTTATTTCAATCCCATGCCTTTCCTAAACTATTGTCACAAAAGAAGGTGATTGACATCACACAAGGATGAACCTTTAAGAATGTTCTAATAGAGGGAACCAAGTTCAATTGGGTTGTTTCCTTAGCTATAGAGCTTCGGGAGGAGATTCTCAAACTTCATGAAGATACCTATATAATAAGCCACATGCATTATGCATTTTTTGCAACTTAGTTGAAGAGCTTCATAGAGTTCATAGTGGCAAGGAGAAATGGATGATGGATGAGCTAGGACCTAGACCAACTCTCTAGTCCTTAGGTAAAGCACATTTATCTAACCATGTGGGTCCAAAACCCACTAGAGAATATGGTGGAATCACTATCTATGAACACTAAGGAAGTTAGTGGTAGTTAGTATGCTTTCCTTAATAGCATAGGGGAGGAGCCTCTTGTAGTGCCAGCCAACATTAAGAGGAAGCCTCTTGTAGTGCCAGCCAACATTAAGAGGGTCTAAGAGTTATGCTTTGAGGCTAATGAGATAGCCAAGGAAAAATTTAAATGGCACATAGAGGAAGTAGCACAAATGAGAAAGCAACCCTCCATGAAGAACTTCAAGTTTAGGCTTAACAAGTCACATCAACCAATCATCAGTATGTCTTAACTATATTTTTTTCTATTTTATGTTTTATGTCTTATGGTTATATTGTTATCTCATGTGCTAATCTACTTATGTATAATAGTTGTAGAAAATCAAGAAGACATGGTAGCCCAAGTAGCCACTATGGAGGAAGAGCAAAAGCATTTAGCTAATGCAGTGGAGAAGGCACAAAGGTATGTTGTTGCTATAGTAGTAGAAGAATAAATGTGTGTAGAGGAGGCACTCTCATAGCAACATGAGGTTAAAGGGTTAGCCAAATATTGTGATAGGAAAAATTGATTGCTAAAAAAATTGATAGATCTAGCATAGCAACCTCAACCTTGAATCCCTAGGGCCTTCAAAATAAATGGAATTTAGGATGCCCTAGATGGCATGGTAGATGAACTAGGGGCTTAAAAATGCAAAAATGAATGATGTAAATAATAATGAAAAAATTATAAATATGTAGAATGGAAAAAAAAATGCATATTGCATAGAAAAATGAAACTTTAAGACTTTATAAAAATAATAAAGGAATAGTTCTAGAAATGTGTAGAATAAATGCCTGTGAAAGAGCAAAGGATGGTTTGCTAAGGTAGGAGTTTAAGGCTCGTTAAAGCTAATGTGATCTACTCCATGATCTAGATACCAAGCCACTCCTAATGTGTTCAAATCTCCTCTAATAAAAATTGTAGATATTATATTTAGGTTACTACTAGGGGTGAAAAAAGTGGAGAATCTAGCTATCAAAGTGCTCCACACTAAGGGTTAGAAATCCTAGGAATGTAGCATTGACATCAAAGGCCACAAGTTTCAAGGGGGTTGCAAAGGGAGTTTGCAAGATTACAATACTTCCATTCTAGGGTTCAAGAGAATGCAAATGTGAAAACTTGCAAGAACTATTGAGTACTTAAAAATGCCCAAGTGTGGAACTATGAAAAATTTTTGATTGTGAAGAATTATGGAACTGCAAAAGTGTCTATATGTTAAAATTTGTTGAACCTGTAAGTGGTATTTGAGGCTAGTTTATATAGGTTTTAGGCCATGAATGGTGTTGCAAAATGGCTGCAATTTGGCTGTACAATGGCTGCGAATTGGCTATAATTTGGCTATAAATTTCTACCTCATATAGGTGAGATGGATGCCCAAATTTGGGAGGTTACTATATATAGTAACTTCCTTCCCCCCATGGTCATTCTATATACTAAAAATAGTAACCAAGGCACACCTTCTATGCTGAAGATAGATCTTCCATGTTGAGCCTTCTACCATCCTTGTTGGAGTGATTGGTCAACGTTCGAGTCCATGGAGTGTTGAAATCTAGCTTTTGTAAATTCCACAATGGGGGCATATAGTTTTCATGCTAGGGGAAAGTTTCCAAGTTGAGGGAAATCCCCCCACTCCTCCATGGTGGGGGTCAGTGAGATTTACTCCCCTAAAAGTTTTTCCAGCATAGAAAAATATATACCCCCCATAAAGCCCATCAAATTATAATTTTTAGCATTCTAAAAGGGAATTTTGACACTCCCAAGCCCAAATATAGATACTAGGTAACATTTTTCACTTGGGGAATGAGGCCTTGACCACTTATGAGGCATTTTTAAATCCAAAATTTTGTAATATGTGAGATTGTCCCTCATGGATTACAATCTTTACATTTACAATGAACTTTTGTCTTGGGTTTCATGGGGTGAGAGCTACATGATGAAAATTCACTATAACATACAAAATTTTGTGGTGTTTTAGCAATCCCTTTTTGTTGGTGTTTGGATGATTGATCTAAGAGGAACTAATAAAGAATACAAAATAGCACTGCATATTATAATACTACAATGCATATAGGCAGCATGAGATGATGGAACCAAGCTATCTAGGTCATTAAAGTTGCTAGTTTAAGGTTGTCATGGGACATGGTACTGATTTAAGGTCCTAGTAGGCCATTTTGTCAATTTAAGTTCATAATGAACTATTGAAAGTAGGCTCTCTTTTTGATGATTTTTAGCTACATCTAGTATGGCTTTAGATACGAATGATTGATTGAATTGGCTAGCTCATTCCCATCCATGTTGGCAATCCTAAACACACCATTTCTGCAAGCTCTAGTAACAAGGAAGGGTCCTTTCTAGTTGGTTTTGCATGCCCATAGATAGCTATGAAGACCAAGTTACCCTCCTTGATCTTACAAATGATCAAGTTATGGTGATGTTGTCACTTCTACCTCTCTTGATAGTGTTTAATATGAGCAAGCACTTGCATACATTGCTCCTCCATAGAGTTGAGGGCTACTATTTGTAACTCCTTGCCTACTCATCGTTGATGAAGTTGGTCAAGGCTACTTGAAGTGATGGCACCTACAATTATAGAGGTAAAACATCTTCAAAATCATAAACCAAGCTATAAGGGATCATACTAGTTATCATGTGATAGGTTTTTATGTATGCCCCTAGTGCATGAACATGTTGGTCATGCCATTTGTGCTTGCTATTATTGAGCATCTTCTTGAGCAAGTTGATGATGACCTTGTGACTTGCTTCCACCTGTCCAATGGCTTTAGGGTAATATGATAATGAGAAAGAATGCTTAATGCCTATGTCATGGTAGAAATATTTTGGTTCCTAGCTATTCAAGTGTTATCCATTATCTATAACTATGATCATGGGTATGACAAAACAAGCTATAATGTTATCTAGAATGATTTTGCAAAGTTGCTTGGATGTAGTATTCCTTAGTGGAATTGCTTAAATACACTTTGTAAAGTATTTAGTTGTGGTAATGATGAAGCTATTCCTTGTAGAAGACTTAGGTGTTATGGGTCCAATGATATCCAACATCTATTTTTGAAATAGCCATGTTATTTGAGTGGTATGTAACTCAGTTGTTGGTACATGTATAAGGTTGCTATATTGTTGGCATGTGTCACACTACTTAACCTTCTATGTGTAGTCATTTCTCATATGGGACCAATAGTAGCCTAACCATCTAATCTTAGTAGACATAGCTCTAGGCCCTATATGTCCTCCATAAACACCTTCATGAACCTTCTCTAGGACTGTTCTAACTATGGTTTTACCTAAGTACTTTAGGAGTATGTCATCATAGGATTCTTGACATAATGTTATCACCTATGATGACATACTACTTCAATCACTTGTGTAAAATGTCTATTTGAGTAGTAGTCAAGTCTTCTGAGGATTCTCCATGCAAAAGGAATAGTATTAATGATGGCTACAAAGGTATCCTTACTATTATGTGTGATGGAAGTAGCACAGTCCATGGTTAAGATAGAAAACTTACTAAACACATCTAGCATCAAAATAAGGAATAATGTTGCAATTGCATTAGCTATGGAATTCTCGTTTCAAGGTATGTGTTGGATATCAATGTTTGTGAATTTTTGTAACAATTACTTTCCTAGGTCATGGTATGGTTGCAAGTGTTTGGATTTACACACATAGGCTTTGATCACTTGATTGACCACAAGTCTTGAATCTCCTTTGATTATTAAGCATATGATTTCTAGGTCACAGGCTACCATCATACCTCAAATTAAACCCTCATAATCTGCTATGTTATTGGTACATTAAAACTCAAAATGATAGGTGAAGGATTAAATTTCACTAGATGGGAATGTTCTGATGGCAGTGGCACTAGCCCCATGGGCAGTTGAAGATCCATTAAAGTGCATGACTACCTCATAATCCTTAGGTACTTGGCTAACTACATTAATATGCTAATTAGGGAATTTAGGATCTATGACTACTTGGTCATCAATGGGAAAAACTATAAGATATATGACTATAGCTTGACCTTTTGTTGAGGATTGGGAGATGTAATGAAGATCAAACTCTACAGTTCTAAATTTCCATTAGGCTATATGTCTACTCCACTCATAGTGAACTCCTTTCTTAAGCAAGTGTTGCATGGGCTATAACTTATTTGTAAGTCTAGTTATAAAATAATGAATGAATTGCAATTTACCTTATAATCCCTAAAGCTCTTTAAATTTGGTAGGTGCTACTAATTTGGATATGGACTTAGCCTCATTAGGATTGACATGTATCACTATTTCAGATATTACAAAGCCAAGCATGTATCGGTCTTGAAACTAAAGATGCATTTCTTAGGATGGAGCCTAAGCTCATACTTGAGGATCGTTTAAGCACAAGATCTAGATCATAGCATGTTTATTGGCTACTTTGGACTTAACAACCATGTCATTTATGGAATTGTTAAGAAAACCTAGCATGTAATCATTAAAGATATAGGTCATGGCTCTCTAGTATGTTTTTCCTACAATCTTAAGACCAAAGGGCATCATGGTATAGCAAAAGGTACTACAAGGGATCATAAAGGTTATGATAAGCTAGTGCTCTAGGTTGATCCTAATATAGTTGTACCTCAAGAACCCATCCATAAAAGACAACAAGGCACACCCAACCATAGTATTGATAAGTTGGTTAATACTAGGCAAGGGAAAGTCATCCTTGATAGTGGCTTTATTTAGCTTTCAAAATCAATGCAAATATTGATACTCCCATTTTTCTTAGGTACTACCACTATGTTGGACACCCATTCTACATATTTAACACTCCTAATAAAACCAACTTGGTAGAGCTTTGAGATTTCATCACTAATTACCAAGGCTAAACAAGTCTAATCTTGTGCACTTTTTTCTTAACTGGTCTAATACTAGGGTCTAGTATGATGTTGTGCTGGAGCAAACGTGGATCTAGGCTTGGCATATCTTCATATGACCAAATAGAGAACTTAATGTTTCTTTGTAGGACCTTGGTGATGTCTTGAGCACATTAAGGTTTTGCTNGTGTCCAAGTACATCACACTCAAATAAGGATGCCATACAATTACAATCATCACACTGTGGGCATGCACTAGGAGAAAAGGGTTGAGAAGACTAAGTGACTAACTTACATTAACTATTCATTAACTAGGTTCTAATTTTCCTAGCACCAGTATCCATTTCCACTTGCCGCACACACCTTGAACCAATGCAACACTGTTGGGATTACCAAATGCTACTCGTTACTGGGTTACCAAGTGTTGCACGTGCTTGAAGTGGTCATACTGAATGCACTTAACTAGGAGAGTCAATGGTTGAGAGAGATTTAATTATTTAGGAGAGCATTTAAACATTTAACAATAATTAATTCCTATTTATCTTAGTCCACATGCTTCAAGGTTTATCAGAAATTTCGTCTTTATTATCGTACACAAATGTGTTCTTAGGTACAATTTGCTCGAATAAAGATCCATTCACTTTAAGACTCCTACTATGGGCACATGGAAATTATTTTAATTCTAGAATGATAAAATTGCTATAGTTTGGCTAAGGGTCTAAATCTAGATTTCTGAACAAGGGAAAGCTGCCTCTTATTTATAGATGTTGCGGCCGGTCACGATATCACTGCTCATCACTGAGGAACTTAGTATAAGGGTTTTCTCCTCATCACTATGTGTTGTGATAGGAACCTCAACTAGAGAGTCTTTGGTTATGTCACATACCTCTAAGTCAAAGGTCCTAACTAGGTTTTTAGTCCATTCTAGAGGTTTCTCTATCAAGGCTATGTGGTCTACAAGACTCTCATGCTTAAGATCTAGGCAACCAAGGTTGATACACAGCTCAACATCACCTTGAGGTCCATGTAGATACAAAGAAAAACTGATTTGCTCTTAGGTACTCATGCTTTGATCCTACATGTCAACCAAAAGCAAATTAAGTGGCACCTAGGTAAAAATGAATAAATAATGCTAAAATGCTATAATTATACGAACAAGGTCATCTGAGGCTATAAATAGGATATTAACAAGCCAACAAAGTGTAATAAGGGTCAAATATAGGTCAAACCAAGGTTAAAGTAAGTACAGTATAAGAAATAAGGCTACAAATGATTAATAAGATCATAATTTCACTAGTATTAGGCCTTAATGAGACATGATGTTAGTTTAGAGTCTTGGTGGGCTATGATGCCAGTTTAAGGCCTTAGCAAGCCATGGTCACATGGTGTCAAATGGTGGCTAGGGAAGGTCAAACCCCACTATTTAATACCAATAAAAGGTTAAAAAAAGTAAATAAATATATAATAAGGCAAATAAAGAGAATATAAGGCTACACAAAGGCCACAATAATGTTAATAAGGTTGACAACGCAACACCTGGTTGAAACAAGTTAAAGCATCATGTAATAAGAAAAAAACCAAAAAACAAAATAAACTAAATATGGTGAAATTTTGCTAATATAGGTAAAACATTATTAGATGTTGCTAGTTTTAGGCCTTATCTAGCCATGATTTAGTGGTACAAGGCTATTAGACAATTTTTCTCATCAGTCACAGTTATTTCTAGGCTATTTGGGCATGAAAAATGAGTTTTGCAACTTCAACACTAGGCTCCCTTTGTTCCCATGTTGACCAAGGTGGAAGAAGGGACCCTTGATATGGAAACTAAAAGAAGTAGGTTTTGGGGCACCCAAAAATCCAAAATTGAGCTCCCAAGATCTCCCCTAAGGCAATGCAGGACTAGATCTATCAAAATTGGGTACTCCAAAGGTCTATAAAGGTTAAAAAGTAGATTTTCTAGCCTTCCCCCCCTTTTTTCCACACTAGCTAGCATGAATGAGAGGGTCTTCAGTGTGGAGAATCAATATATTAGTTAAAAAAGTGTCAAATAGGCAACTAGAACCTAGTTCTAGAAGTTGTGCATCCTCTAGCTTCATTTCAAGGCCATTGGAGTTGGTTTTGAGTGTTAAAAAAAATGCTAAAATGACTTTCCCCCACTCTTCCATTCTAAGCATAATATCCCTAGTGTGGATAGATGAGGGGAAACTTGTTTTGTGGATTCAAAGTGGTTTGGTAGCACATTGACTAGGTTCCTAGACTCCTAGGATTGTAGATTATGATTCTATAAGTTTTGGTTAATTTTGGGCACATTTTGAGGTCATGCAAGGGAACCTAAGTTTTTCCACCCTTGTTAGGGAATTTTCTCCATCATGGAATATTGGGGAAATGGATTTTTGATGTTAAAATGAGGTCAAATAAGCAAAATCTCAAGGCTATGAGGTCCTAGGCTTCTCCAACATATATATTTGGCTTCTTGAAGTGTCATCTTATCATCAAAAGTGGAAAATTATCCTTTTCCCATATTTCCATGATACCCAATGTAGAAAGGACCTTCTCCAATGTGAATGAGGCAATAATCCTAGATCTAGGATAGTTTGGATCACAATTGACTATGCATGTTAGCTTCTATAATTGCTAGGGTCGAGGGCTAGTGTTTCATTTCAAAATTTGGTAATTTTGGGTACATCTAAGTATTTTTTAGGCTCTACACCTTTTTCTCATTCTAGGACTAAGGGGCTTAGTGGTAACAACTAGGAGAAACAATTTTTTAGCCATTTAAAATCAATTTTTTAAGGTTTCAAGACTCCAAAGTGTGCTAACAAGGTTCTAAAGTGAATGCAAGGTTATTTGATGTCATTCTAAGTTGTTTATGGGTCCTAAATGATTTTCACACTTATTTTTGATGCTAGGAAACATGTAGGAATACCTATCATGGAATAACCATAAATCTCAAATCTTAGCTAGTTTTGGACTCAATCAATCATGCATGTATGCCTCTAGGGTTGTTCAGGTTGAGGAGTAGGGTTTAGGGTCAAAACTGATTACTTTGGAGATTTCCTAGATGTTTTTTGAGATTTCCCCTTATTTTCAATGCTAGGAATAGTATGATTAGTATGGAAGATTAGTGGGAGAATATTTTTAGCTCTATTTTATCACTTTGATAGGGCCTTTATAAGATGCAAAATTGGTCTTAGGACTCATGTAAGGCTTTAGGATGTTCGTTCAAGATGTTTAAAGGTTATTTTTGAGTTCTCCTATAGTTACCCACTTTATTTCACATTGGATAGTGTGGAAGAGAAATTTCTCAACATGAAGGTACTAGGGGAGCTTCCCTTTTTCCATTTTCTAACATTTCTGGACATGTATATGGGTCTTTGAGGTTGCTAATATCAACTGCTGATTCCAAATGTCAAAATTTGATTCTTTCAAGGGATATTAAATGATTCTTGGTGTTTCCCCATTTTTCCACATTGGATTTTCCATGTTCAACATGGAAGATAAAGGAAAAAATGGTTTCTAGCTATTTATGATCAATCTTTAAGAGTCTAAGGATCTTTGGAAGAGTAGACAGGGTCTTATGACACACACAAAACTTTCTAGTGTTTGTTAAAGTTCTTTGAAGGCTATTTTGGAGTTTCACAATAGTTTTTTTTTTCTTCCATGCTAGCTATCATGGAAGAGAGAGATCTTAGCATGGAGGAACTAGGAGATGCTATTTTTTCCTAATTTATGGTAATTTTGGCTATGCATGTGTGTGCACATGGTTGCTGGTGTTGACTATCGATGCCTACAATCAAAATCTAGTA
>MNCI01028690.1:546179-570826 GCA_015680685.1 Gnetum montanum | reverse complement strand
GGGAAGAACCTTAGCAGATTTATTTTTATTGATCTTTAGCATTCTAGTGGCATCCAGAAAGGCTGTGATTGTTTTGGTGTTAATTCAAGCTAATTTGCTACTATTTTATTATTTCTAGAATCCTCCACTAATTTTCCTAGCTCCATCCTCCTAGTTTCCATGCTTAGAAATGTGGAGAAGTTCTTCCCTAGTGTTGAAGAATCCTGAAAGTTAGATCTAGATCAGTTGGACATCCAATTGACCATGTATCTTAGCATTTCAGGCTACCAGTGTCGACAATCAATATCGGGTGCCAAGATTTAGTATTTTTGAGGCTCCTAAGTGCCTCGTGGAGTCTCTCTCACCCCCCCCCCCTTTCTTCCACATTGGGAATAATGGCACTAGTGTGGATGAAAGGAGGATGATAGTTTTGTACCATATTTGGCTACTTTTTTAGCATTCAAATACTCCAGAAGGTTCCGATAGGGTCTATGGATTATTGGGCTCAGAGAAATGGTTACTAGATAGTTAATTTAGGTATTTTTTTTACTGCCCCCCCCCCCCCCCCCCCCCCCCCCCCCCCCATTGGGGATGAGATTCTCAACATGGATGAAGCCTTCCCTAGTGTTGAAACACTAATTCCCAATGCTTCGACTACTTTCAACTAGGTTTAGTGAGGTTCCAAGATGGCTAGGGGTGCTTGGAGGGGTTCTAGGTCATGTGGGCCCACTTCAGTGGTTGATCCTGGGCTAGATGGGTGTTGGGAGGTAATAATGGATGTTATCCCCTTTTCTCAATGTTGGGAACTATTGCTCCAGTGTGGAAACCCAAACTATCTAGATTTTTGAATGTCCAACCCACTTTTGGCAGCCTAAGTCTAAAAAGGTAAGTTGTAGCTACTGAAAATGGTAAGATAGTTATATGTTAATGATTTTATAAAATAGGAGGCATGTATCCATGTTTGGCATGATATCCCTAGTGTGGATCAGGTTTGGTTATGTTCTAAGTGTCAAAAGTGACTAGATATTAGCATTAATTTTATTAAGAAAAAAGCTACATATTTTTAAAATTTGATGTTCTTGGATTTTATTCTTATGTTTAATCTTTCCAATGGCTATTTTCTCATTCAATTTTTCTTTGAAAAAATTAAGTTACTACTATTTTATTAAGATCATGTAGTTAGGTTTATTACATCACTTTTAGATATTCATGAGAATTCACGAATTTTTTCTAAGAAAACGACAAGAGTTTTGGTTTTTTTCTAGTTATTTATGGGTAGTAATTAGCTTTAGATTTCTAATGGAGGTTTAATCATTCTGATTGGATTAGAAATTAATTTTTCATTAAGCTTGTGTCAAAAGGGGGTTTGTGCCATTTTCATATTTTTATCCAAATTGGTAACTTTTTTCTACATAAACACTAAGGATATCATTTTTTTTTATGCATTGTTACATAGGGCTAGATGTAAGCTTTCAAAAAATTATGAAATCACTCCATTTAGAGATCAAAAAAATTTTTGATGAATTTTTTACCAACCCTGCATAAAATGGTGGTTAATGGTGACAACTACGATTTTTTCTAGTTTTTTCTATGTCTTATGAAAAAATGGTCATGTTTTCTTAGTTGTAATGGCTATGGATGGAAAGCTTGTAATTTCAAGGTTCTTTTCATAATGGAATCTTTAAAATCAAAGCTTGGATGAATTTTCAATGAATTTCTTGGATAAACTATGTGAATCTTGGTTGTAGTACCTTACCCCTTTAAGGATGGATATGATTGATATGTGTAGCTTTTCTTGTTAACATGTAGAACTTATGTTTTAATTGTTTTTTAAGAAAAGTAAAGGCTTTTTCTATTTTTAGGAATTTTGTTCCATGGCTATATTCTTTTTTCTAAGTTTTAATGCTTTTTCTAATTTTATGCATGGTTTAAACTAAGGCTTAATCCTAGCTATAAAGTCTTGGCTATAATATTTTTGCTATGCATTAAAAGGTTATGAAAGATTATAACAATGCTTTTCTGTGAACTTTCTTAAGCTAACTTGAATAAACACCTAGAGCTTTTTATGGAGACTAAATTCACCTCTAAAAAATATGTTTTTTTCAAACTTGTAAGAAATTATAATTGGTCTTAATGCTTTTGCTTTACTTCATGTAAGATCTACTTGAAGTCCATCCTCATCATTGTGAAGTTGGTGGAAATTTTGTGTTATATTGGTCATCCCAAGGACAATACTCCACTCCCTAACATGCCATTAGAAAAGGCTTCATTATGGTTTTGACCTAGGGCAAGAGAATTCCTTTCCTACATTCTACAAAACTTTAGTGTGATATTGTGGTCATACTTGTCCATGGATGTGGCTAGGGCTATAGGGGAGATCCTATTATCTCAAGCATCCAACCTAATTTTCAAGTTCATTACTAACAATTTTTCTATTAAGACATCAACAGAATCAATAGATGCCAAAAGCCCATGTTACCTTATGAATATCTAGATGATGGCAAAGTATATTTAGGATCACGTTGAAAATACTCTAATGGTGAAACATTAGGTTCACACATTGTTCCAGAGCTCATCTAGCACTGTGTATTATCTACCTGCGTAAGCATAGTTGTTATAGTTCTTTTCTTATGGCTTTATCAACTACTTTTCCTAACTCCATTGGTTTTATGAACTTCTTACAAGTACCAAGTCAATGATAAAACCATGGTAGTAGCTCAAACTACGTTAAATGAGTTCACCAAAGGCCCCTAGATTAGGAATGTTATATATCAAAAGCTAAAAGGGCAATTTGATGCACATACTACAAGGTTCAATCTTGTATACAAGAAGTGTAAGGATGATGGGACAATACATAACTAGTGGATGGATCCATGCATCAAACCCTTGCAACTGAAACCTCCACTCAAACCACACCAAAGAAGAAGAAGAAAGATAAACATAAAGGCTATAGTTTCTAATGTTTTATGGTTATAAAAACTCCAAGTGTTCTATTGCTTTGACTAGTTGTTAATTATAAAATTTGGTTGTTCCCTTGTAGGATCTTCCACCTCTGTTGATGCCTACATCCCACTTTCAAGAGCACGTCATGAGGATACCCCCCTCCTAAAGTTTGATGAGGTGATACTAGCACAACAGTGGCTAAGGGGATAGGTACCTTGATACATTCAAGTAAACATCCAATGTGTGGATTTTCTTGATGTATTTGTGGCACCTATTTCTTCCATCCTTGCTATGGATATGCTACATGTCATCAACTCCTTCAATGAGAAGGCTAGTCATTTTAGCACCATCATCTGGGGTGTGAAGGTTAATATGGATAGTGATGAGGCCCTCTTTTGCAACTTGTTTGGTGTCCTTGCTGAAAGGGAAAAGGTTTCCACTAGGATAGTAAAAGAATCAGGCCATCATGAGGAAGTTTTGGAGTGGCTTGATGCCAGCATGGACCACTCAAAAATTTCCTTGTTTGGCTCCACAAAATCTAATGCAAAGGCCTCATATTCTTTATTTAGGTCTTGTGCATTTCCTAAACTATTATCATAAAAGAAGGTGAATGACATCATGTAGTGGTGGACCTTTAAGAAGCTCTTGATGGGTGGCACTAGGTTTAACTAGGAGGCTACTTTGGCTATTGGGCTTTAGGAGGACATCCTTGGACTTCATGTAGATACCTCTATAATAATCCACAATCATTTTGCATTTTTTATGGGTTATGTAAAGAGGTTTTTAGAGTTTCTAGTGGTGTATAGGAATGGACAATGGATTTTCCAAAACCCAAGCCAACTTTCAAAGCCTCGAATAAAGCACATTTATCCAATGGTCTAGGCTAGATGATATGTTATCCATCATCACCATGGACCTTAATGTTAGGTAGTGTGAGTCTCCTAACAACATAAATGATGAGGAGCCTCTCATGTTTCCAGTGAGCATCCTAGAGACCAAACAACAACATAGGGAGGCTAAAGGAACAACTAGAGAGAAAGTCAAGAGGCCCATGAAGGAAGAACTACTGACATCAAACCAACCTACCTCAAACAAGCTTAATTTTATTCTTAAGCCATTCCAATAAGTAATCATAGGTGAAACACCACTAATTTTGGGCTCCTGCAACTCAACATCAAATTTGTCTGTGTCAAAAATTGGACAAAATTTTTTCTAAGTCTGATGTTATGCTATGTAGCATAGACAACGTAGCACCTTGGAAGTCCTAATGTTTGCAAAATGTTTTCTAAGTCTGCCTTCTATGCTCTTTAGCATAGTTAGTGTAGCACCCATTCCCAAGGCCAGTTTGCACAAATCTCAAGCTGGAAGCGATCCAAAGGGCACTGAGGATGGACTCAACATTTTGGCAAATTCTCTATATTTAGGGCCATCAAACTTGCTATGCTCTCCAACTTGCCCAACTTGACGCATGTCCTAGTTGCTTGTCCAACCAAGTGCTAGGCTATGAGTTGTTAAAAGTGCTTAGTATGGTAAAAATAGTTTAGCAAATTTTCTATCTTTGGACCTATTACACTCTGCTACACTACATAGTGTAGACAGCGTAGCATGATCTTCAAGACTCAAATTTCCCTAAGTGTTGGACTAGACACGAAGGGTATGTTTGGCAATTTTTCGACTTCCAAGGCTACTTTTCTTGCTTCATCCTTAGAGTGTGATCAATGTCCCATGAAAAGACATTACAAGTTTTGTGAAAATTCATCCAAAATTGGTGCTACACTTTGCTATGCTACATAGCATAGACAACATAGCAAAGGTTCCAGAATTAGAAATTTTCTATGTACAAAATGAGGAGGTGTTAGGCCATCTTGACATGGAAGATGCACTTTCTAGTTGTTGGAGTTGCCTATCTTCCCACACCCTAGAGTGGCATTTTTAATTTTGACAAGATTCATTGGAAAATAGCTACTACACCCTACTATGTTATGCAATGTAGATAGCATAGTAGGCCAGAACTACAAAATTTTTCTAAGTGTTCATGATATGCTTCATCATGCTAGGTAGCATAGGCAATGTAACACTTAGAAAATTCTGCCAAATGCCTCCAAAAGCTCCCAAAACTTAGCATCAACCTTTGTTTTAGCTCTAGCATCACTCAGGTGGCCAATATTAGTAGTTTTCTTTATTTCCTACACCCTCCATTGATCCCAAAAATTGTCTCTACACTTGACCCTACTCGGAAGAGGGGGGAAGATGTAGTCCTGGAGCGTAGGCTCCAAGTTGCATTTGTTTTGGGAATCTTGTAGGTACATGGTAGTTCTTCAAACTTTGGCACATCCAATTTTGCCAATATGGTCATAGTTTGGTAGATTTTTAGTCCCTGTTCTTGTCCTGTCAGGTGTAGCACCATTGAGCTTGACACTCTGAGTGTAGCAGGTCACTGTGATGCATTCACACCCATGCTATGTGGAACCCAAGACACATGGCATCCAACTCACATATCCTAACAACCCTAGCTCTATAAATACCCTAGTAATTAGCTCTCTAATGGTTGGATTTTGTAGTTGGCTTTGGTTAGATCTTCCCTTTCTCCATGGCCGTCCACATGGGTGGCCCTAGAGAAAACGTAGCAGATGTGGCCTCTCCAAAAGGCATGGTCATTTCCCTTTCAGGAGATTCACTAATCACTAAGTGTTTCAAAAATCTATCATAGTCTTGGGTAGTGCCAATTGCATCAAGAAATAGCTTATGACCTTGTCATTCTATAGATGCATCTTTGTATTTTTGGTGGTAAGAAACATGTTCCATTTTGTACATATGCTTATGATTCTTTTGTGCTTGCCCCCATTCATATACCTTGGTGCTATAACCTTTCAAATCTTGGTTCTTTTGAGCCAAGAGATTCATTTTCAAGCATGGCTTCATTTTTACTCCTTACGACTAACCAATATCTAGCATAATTAATGACGACCATACGCCAGCTACCATCTAAGTTATCATGGGCCATTAAGAATTCATTTCGTGATAGCAGGTCTTCCAACTCAGCACCTTGACTTACCTTTTCTTTTTCAAGTTTTTGGACTCATTTCCAGAGGTCTTCATTGATGCGGCTACACTCCCACAGTGATCGTGCCAAGTGTAACATGCATTTGCTAGCCTCATCATATACCTAACAAGGCACCTCTACTATCTCTAAGGGGAGTTCGGGCATAGCTTCAACTTCAACTATCCTTCTGGCATCCCAATTAAGTCATGAAGTTTTTATACCAAAAATAAGAAGATCCTAGTCATAAGGCTACAAGAGATAAAAAAGAAACAACATAAAAAGCAAATGCAATAGCCCAAATGCACCTATCTCAAGATCGATTTTCTTTAAGAGATCGATCATATCATCCACTACACCTTGCATAAAAGCAAACTTATATGGGGTTTCCACCCGTGGTTGTAGGAAAAAAGTGGATGAAGACTCAGGGCCCTTAGCGGAAGTAGCACTCACTGTGCAATAAAGCATGTTAGCATTATGAAGAAAAGAAGGAGGGAAAAAAACAAGAAAATAAATGAATAAAAGAGGATGAGAGGAAGGAGGAAAAACAAGAGCATAACATAAATAGTAGTGCAAATATCCTACCCAACAAACCCTTAGGGGTGAGAGTGGGGGGATGACCCATCTACACACTATCAAACAAACCAACAAACTCACCGTCCTCAAAATGCAGCCCCTCTTCTTCAAGCTACCTTAAGAGTGTGGTGGCTTCCTTAGCTGTCATATGCCCCTTAGGCTGTGGGACACTTTCTGTAAAAGGCTTCTTTTCTACTAAGGTTTCCTCTTCTACAATAGAAGCCTCCTCTTCTACAACAGGGGTCTCCTCTTCTACAGCAAGGGCCTCCTCTTCGAGAGTAGAGACCTCTTCCTCATCTATCATTCGTAAGCTAAAGTTAGAGTGCCGGTCCAATACATACATATATATATATAAAGACAAAAAAGACCAATAAATATGCTAGCAAAAGCATACACACCAATGAACTTAGACCACACATTGCGGACTCTGATGCATAGCATTTTTCCCCTTGTTTCGATCACATGTGAGGGTTCCTTCAAATGATGAGGCTTTTTAATTTGAAAATTTTGTTTTATCATCTCCACAATGAGATGTGCCCCCCTCACTACATTGCTTGTGTTGGGGGGAGCCTCTCCAAGGCTATCATATGCATGAAAGGATGGTCCAACCTAGTCCTTGGTGGCAATGGAAAAAGACTCCTCAGTAGCTTTCAAAGGATCTTGAGACCAAGTGGTGTAGAATATGTGGTGAATCCATGGTTTAAATATTTGGGTATGGTCTTGTACCACCCATATCCCATTCTCCCAGACCACCAAAAATTCTGCAAACCTACACAAACATGCTATAAAAAATCCAAAGTGCACATGAAAACGTGCCTCAAGTTTTTTGTGCAACGTGATCATTTTAGCTCGTAAAATTTCCACAAGATATCTATTCCAGTTGTGTTACATCCCATCTTCCATTACATCCCTCATGATCCATGCGTGGTCCACCCCAAGAATTTTTCCTTGGGAAAGTAGCTTCAAAAAAGCATGAGCTCAAAAAATAGGGTAAATATGTTGGGCTACCAATAATTTAACTTTTTTTATGTAAATTCCTTTGTGATCTTTATCTATGCCTAGCCACTATTCAATGTCCCCTCAGTGGTTTAGATCCTTACTACTCTTTTCACCACGAGTAAACCATCGAAGGGAACATCGAAGAGATTGGAAAAGATATCATTAGCAATCTCAAAGACCACTCACATGTTGTGAATGCATGTGTGAAAACAATCAACACTTTCCATAAAGGAATCAATGAGGGTAATCATTTTCGCTGCCAAGATGCTTAGGTTTATAGCCAAGAAGAGGTCCATAAGCGTAGCATCTTGAACATTTTTGACAATTCTTACTGGGGGCTCATTGCACAACCAACACTATGACTTGTCTACCTCATCATATTTAAAGAGAAGGTTCACCTTAGTATGCCCTAAGGCAATCACCATGACCTCCTAGGATATAATCATCCATATAATGGAAGGGTAAAAGAAAAATCAAGAATACATGAAAATAGACACATAACATAACTTGCCTGGCATGAATGGTGTGGGGAATGATGGCACTTGAACTAACATTTCTTCCACAGTGGTTATTGTCCACTCACCATCTAGCCATCCTAGATCTCACCATTTTACAAAGGCTTTAATGTACTTTGTTGGGTAAGTCTTCATGTCTACCCCAAGTTGCTCTATGACTCTGGCACATATGTTCTCAACCGATGAGAACTCTCGTAGCATCATTTTGACTAAGACCAACACCCCCTCTCTATCATGGCGACTATTATCATCAATCATAAATCTGGCAATGGACAAAATAGCAATAAGCATTCCAAATCATACAAGGCAAACAAAATAAAATTTTCATCATCCCAATAAGGCTTACACTCTAGCACAGTAGATAGTTCTAGGTGAATTTTGAAAAACTATTCCCATATGACATGTGACAAACAAAGTATTATATGTATGATAATAGTTGAATTTAGGCATTTCCCAAATCCAAGACAAGGGTATTAGGCCTTTTGGGCATTGACTTGAGCTCCCTACCCTTTCACCCTTAGTATATCCATCTGTCATGAATTTCAAAATGCCTTGGTTTGCCCCAAGTAGCAAGGTATCAACCAGTACACCTACTACTTCAGCAGATAGATGTGACCATGTCATAACACTAAAGTGGTGAAGCAAGAATTCCAAGAACTCCTGTGCACCCTCCCAGAACTAGACCACCTAGTTTCCTACTTGTGCATGAGGTGCAAGGACATGGAGCACAAGGGCACTTATACAACATAAGACCCCTACAAGCTCAACTACAATAAGGATCAGCTTTAGCATGACCCTACATAGTCACATTAAAAATATTAGTATTGAAAGGGAACAACAAAAATAATATAAGTAGATGGTAAAGTAGATTGTGACAGTTTTGGAGAAAAAAATTTTCTAAGTGTTAGTTACGCTTCCATACAATGTAACAATTTTGAAGCAAAATTTTTGCTAAGTGTTCGCTACACTCCCATGAAGCGTAACAACTATAGGACAGGTAGTCAAATGAAATTTTTCAAAGTATCCATCCTGCCCCTATGGCATTCCACATAGCGTAGCAACTATGATGTTCCAAGTAGCATAGAAACTGTATCTCATGTAGCGTAGCAACAATGCCTTGTGTAGCATAGAACCCTATGTAGTGTAGCATCCTATGTAGCATAGCAAGTGTCATGCTCCTAGAGAGTGTAACGATGCAAATAGGCAAGCATTTCTAGCTTTCTAGTCACACTATCAGGGACAATGCAGCATGAGGACCGACACAAGACATCTACAAAACCCTTGCCTTGCTCCACCACATGGAATACATGAAGAAACCCATCATGTAACATGAAACATGTAGTATCAAAAACCATTCCCACATGCATTACACTACACAATATGGATGAAACCCTCGTTCTGTACCACTGTGCAGGAAACAACAAGATCCTCATTTTACATCACCCCGCCTAGCACCCAGGGGCCTATGGCAAAACCCTTGTCATTATGGCAGCATAAAGCGAGCAAAAATGGTGCACCCACCACACCTAGCCATGGTAGCCATAGCATAATGGCCACAATGGCATTAGTAGCTATGGCTCTATAACTATGGTAGCAATGGCAACCAGGGCACATCAACCACGGTGAAGGTGGTGGCAATAGCAATCTGCACTCAGGGCAGATTGCCCCAAAACCCCAAGATAAATGAAACAAAATGAAATGATGAAAGCAGCATAATGGCCTACCAGGAAAATTATGCCTCCTAACACTCTACAAACATCTACTCTAGGGAGGCATCATAGGGTGCACTCCCCTTCATCTACATTTGCAAGCCCCAAGTGTCTATGCTCACTTCTGTGTGCCATTGTCTTATTGTCAAGCTCTAGCCTATCAATTGTTATGCTCTGTGAGTGCTATGCTTTCTTCTCTGAGCTATGTTATGCTCTAGACTATTAGCTCTAATGGCGAAAATGACAATTTTACCATGGGTAAACTCCTATTTATACCCTTCAAGGTTACATGACTTGTCACTTTTTCGGGACATTCCATGTCCTGCACATAACATGGGATGCTTCATGTCCCACTTGTAATGTAGGATGTTCTGTGTCCCGTGCGTAATGCAAGATGTTCTTTGTTTCACACATAACATGAAATGTCCCATGTCCCATACAGTGTAACACATAAATTTTCTTTAAATGTTTTTTTAAATTTTTCACATTTCTTCTGCCTGTCCAAGGAACATTTAGCTCAACCTCACACTCCAAGCCTCTCAAGTTTAGCTTAAGCTTTACACTTTATACACACCATGGTTTGCTAAGACCTTAAATTGGTAATTTTAAAAAAAAATTTACACTTCACAGTGATGGTCTGCTAAGACCTTAAACTGGCATCTTTGAAAATCCTGTTCATAATGTGTGCATAGTGATGATCCACTGAGACCTTGAACTAGTAATTTTGAGATACTGTATAGTTACTTTATACACATTTCATTTCATTTTGCTTTATTAGATAGGTATCACTTGATGCTTCTTCTTCTTTTTGATCATTTTGTAGGATCATTTGGAAAAATGAGTACACACAATGATCTTCGTTTGGCTTTAACCTTGACTAGACCCCATGGCAGACTCATGAGACACATGAACCTAGAGCTAGTGGACTTTGAACTACCTCCTTGTGACACCAATGTAGCATCCTTAGAAACATTACTAGACTAGCCAGAACACTTGGTCCAAGCTTTAGATCTAGAAGCTAGTGATGTAACTAAAGATCCACTCATAGAAATCCTTGTGACGACATGCAAAGGTGAGGTAGAAAATTTAAAGCTTAGCTCTTTACTGGAGCCACAAATCCAGCAAAATATCTCTAGAATCCTCAACAACAATGTCAAAGTGTTTGCATGGTCTTATGAAGATATGTCAGGCTTAGACCTATGCATAATACAACACAACATTATCTTAGATCCATGTGTCAAGGCAATTAAACAAAAAGCTCGTAAAATTAAGCCAAAAATTGCATTAGTCATACGTAATAAAATTACTAAACTCTACCAAGCTAGGTTCATCTACACAGTCATTTATGTAGATTAGGTATCATACATCATAGTTGTCCCTAAGAAAACTAGGGGTATACACATCTGTATAGACTTCCAAGATTTAAACAAGGAAACCATCAAGGATAATTTCCCATCGCCCAGTATTGACCAACTTGTTGATACTACTATTGGCCATGCCTTATTATCCTTTATGGATGGGTTGTCAGGGTACAACCAAATTTGTATAAACCCAGAGCATCAACTTGCTACTACCTTGATGACCCCTTGGGGAACGTTTTGTTATACAATGATGTCCTTTGGGCTAAAAAATGCCAAAGCAACATACCAATGTACGATGAATTACATTTTTAGCGATTATCTTTTAGAACAACTAGATGTCTATGTGAATGATATAGTAGTCAAATCCAAGAAAGCTCCTAATCATGTAAATGACCTGAACCTAGTCCTTCAACACTATCGTAGACATGACCTTCATCTTAATTCCAAAAAGTATGTCTTCAACATGAAAATTGGGCACATGTTAGACTTTGTAGTATTAAAAAAAATAATACACGTAGACCAAGATAAAGTTAAAGCCATTATCAACTTAGTACCACCTGTAAACTTTAAAGAGCTACATGGGTTGCAAGGCAAGATACAGTTCATACGAATGTTTATCACGAGATTGACTAATAAGTTGCACCCAATGTAACACCTACTCAAAAAAAGATCCAATTTTGAGTGGACTAATGAATTCCAAAACCCATTTAATAACTTGAAATAGGAGCTTTTCATCACCCTTCCATTTATCCTCCATAAAGAGATAATCCTTTCTACATTTACCTTGCAACTTTAGATATGTCCATTGTTGCCTTGCTCTGTCAGAAGAGAGATGATGGCTCTGAAATTCCTATTTACTACCTAAGTTATGCACTGATAGCTTATGAGGCAAAATACAATGATGTAGAGAAAAATTGTCTTACCTTAGTGTTTGCACTCAAAAAATGGAGACACTACTTGTTTCGTAGCTAGGTTAATGCCATTTGAAAAAGTAATATACTTAGGGCCATTACAACCAACATATATGAAAGTTGTAGAATAGTCAGATGAAAAGCAATAACCATGGAATTTGACCTACATTACATAGCGTAGTATTCCACAAAAGGTCAAGCAATAGCCACACAACTTACGACTCACCTACGAATGACCAAGCAACAATAGACCTTGAATTCCCAAACAAGCATGTTACCAGTATAAGCCTAGTACCTATAGACTTTGAGGCCATTTTATACTTTGACAGTGCCTCGACCACATAGGGTGGTAGTGCCACTAATTTTATCACATTTCCCTCCAAAGAGATCTAACCTTTCACATACCACTTTTTGTTTCTTTGCGCGAATAATGTAGCAAAATACGAGGGTCTCCTTAGGGGCATTCTAGCAACTCAGGAGTTAGAGATCCAAAATATAACAATCCGAGGTGATTCACAATTAGTCATTAACCAAGTCATAGAGGTCTACACTTGTAAAGCACAACACTTGTAGCTTTGCTGCGATTTGGTGAAATACTTACTAAAACAATTTGCAACCTTAGATGTTTAGCACATTCCCTACAACAAAAATGTTATAGCCGATGCATTAGCCACTTTATCTTTAAGCATATCACCAAATATTTTTACTACCTTACCCACTTCAATAATAGAGTGCATTGACCCTATCATTCACACCACAAGTATCCCATCTATAAGTGCAACCCACACTCAAGAATGGCATGATGACATTAAAACATACCTTCAACATGGTGAACCTCCACAAAATCTAACATCCACCCAAAAAGATGTAGTGAGAAAAAAAGCATGGCAATATGTCCTTGTAGGTGACAATGTTTTATTTCATAGATCTTATGATGGAATACGTCTAACTTGCGTTAGTGGAAATGAAGCGCAAAAGATTGTTGATTAAGTCCATGAGGGACTATGTGGAGGGCATATAGCTCCCTGGGCAATGGCAATGAAAATTAGAAGTTTAGGCTATTACTACCCTTATATGGAACATGATTGCATTTCCAAGGTCAAAACATGCGATAAATGCCAATGACATGGGAATCTAATACATGTATCACCTATTGAGTTGCACACTATGCAAATTATGTGGCCCTTTCAATGTTAGGGATTAGATATCATAGGGCCTATAATGCCTAAGTCTTCCATAAGACATAACTTCATTATTACCACAACTAAGTATTTCATGATGTGGGTAGAAGCTATTCCCCTTAGGAAAACTACATCTTAACAGGTTCGCAAATTCATCCTGGATAATATAGTGAATTGATTCAGCCTCCCTATGACTATCGTTACAGATAATAGGCCATAATTTAGTAGCATAGAAAATGAAGCCTTCTGTTAAAACCTCAACATTAAACACTCCTTCTCATCACTGTACTATCCTCAAGAAAATGGCAAAGCCAAAGCCACCAATAAGGCCATTGTTAACCTTTTGAAGAAGATGCTTAACAATAGGAAATGCTGATGGAACGAGCAACTTGTCTATGCACTTTGGGCCTATTACACAACATGCAAAAATACAACAGGTAAGACATCATATAGTCTCGTATATGGATCTAAAGTTGCAAGTCCCGTCATTTCGCATGATTTTCTCAAACTTTATGGATGAGGCTCAGAGCAACGAGTCAAGAATCATTGATCTTGACTCTATGGAGGAAGACTACATCCAAACTGTTAATCACATCGAGTGGTATCAAGACAAACAAATGGTAAAAGCATCATCATAGTCTGCACTAGCACCCAATCAAAAAGGGGGATCTAGTCCTCATGGCTATTAGTGAACCTGTAAACAAGTTCTCAACCAATTGGGAAGGGCCTTTGTTGGTCATAAAAGCATATGAAAATGGAGCATTCACGCTTGTTGACTTAGATGGCAATGAATTCGCTAATCCTATCAACCACCCACACCTAAAACTATATTACACCTATCATGTAGTATCGTGTCAATAATGAAGCAAGGTAAGAAGAGCATCTGCTATTATGTTAAACTGGCATAGAGCGTTTTCTATGACATTAAACTAGCACAAAGCATCTTCTATGATGTTAAGTAGGCACAGAGCATCTGCTATGATGTTAAACTGGCATAGAACACCTACCATGATGTTAAACTAGCATAGAATGTCCTTTGTCTATGACATTAAACTGGCACCCACAGCATGGTCTACTATTACTTTAAACTAGCTAGCCATCATCCACTACAATGTTAAACTAGCATAGTGGTCTGCTAGGACCTTAAACTAGCACAACATGGTCTGCTAGGATCTTAAACTAGGATCATGGTCTACTGGGACCTTAAACTAGCACAACTGGTGGTCTACCAAGACCTAAAAGTGGGTTCATAATTTAGCTTCTACAGTTCAACATACATCATATTATGAACAAGAGAGCGAAAACACTTCCAATCTGTCATTGCTTGTCCATGCCTCCTAGGTAGGATGGGGTGAGGTGTTGTAGTTCTAAAATGAAGTTCATGNCCTAGGTAGGATGGGGTGAGGTGTTGTAGTTCTAAAATGAAGTTCATCTCATGAAGGAAAAATCTTCTAGGACATTTGCAATGTCACCATCCTTAGCATCTTGCTGATCTTCTAAAGATGCCTTTAGGCATCTTGCTGACCTTCCAAAGCTACCACCACCATTACTAATCATCCTAGTCATAGCTCTCTTCATCAGCACCTCCTGTTAGAGTCCCAACACTATTGTGTCCAAGCCACAATGTTGCTATCCTCCAACCCTCACCATTGTTAGAGTCTGGAAGGGCATTTAGCAACTTGACTTCCCACCTTGCAATTGAATTTTCTAGCTCCTACCTTTGGTGAGGATTCTTGAGCACTTGCATCATCATTACTCCTAGCCTCTTGAGTGCTCACTTTTGGTGTAGTTATTGGAGTTTTCCAAACTTCCACCATCGGTGCTTGAACTAGCCTTCCTAATTTGGACATTGCATGCACCAGACACAGCACTTATAGCCCTCATAATGTCCTGGGTATGGAGGACTTCACCCTTACTTCACATGATGGTTGTTTTATATAGTTTTATCTATGTTGTATTTGTAGGATAAAGATTTGATGGCAACATTTAGGAATGCATTTCACCATGAGAATAAGACATTGCATTGTTCCAATATGCCCACTTCAGCTCACCTAGCTACCTGAGAGTGCATACGCCAATATCCCCTCAACTAACCTAACCCCTACCACCTACTCTAGCAATTTTCAACATCCCTTACAATCTTCCCCAATGCACATGAAACCCCTTCCTACACTTAACCACTACATCCACAATGGACATAACACAACTCATCCCATGGGAAGCTTGTGTAGGCTGGTCAAAGCCCCACACAGCTGTAACACAACTCATCCCAGGGAGGAAACACATGTCCTACAGTGAAGATACAATTACCTTCAAGTGGATATGGGTGTGTAATTTGCCCCTAAAAAAGAGTGGGAATGAAAAAAAAAGAGAGAAGAAAAAAGACAAAAAAAAAACAAAAAACAAAGAAAAAAATGAAACAAAAAAAGTGCCCAATTCAAATGGCATAGTTGCTGCTTTGCAACCATCTCAACCTTGAATCAACTATCTCCAAGCACTCCAATGAGAGGTCAAAATCTAAAGGAAAAGATACCTATGTGTGCTAACTCCCTCACAAGCATGCCAATGATGGATCATGCTATGAAAACATGTCATCATGGCATTACATCTCATAGCTACCCATTCCATCCAAACTATCCCTTGTCTCCCCAACCCATTCTCCATGAACTTATCCCCTAGTTCCTTCTAATACTCCCGTACTTCATTTTCCTAGCACTCTCAAGCATAGCAAATCATCATCTAAGTGGGCATTAACAAATGGTATTAATGTCCTATTCATTATGGTGTTTCATATTCTTTTTCAATGTCTCTTGGATCAATCCTCTAGACATCAACAAAGAGGGACCAGTGAAACACCACTAATTTTGGGGTTCTACAACTCAACATCAAATTTGTTGAAGTGTCAAAACTTGGATAATTTTTTTTCTAAATCTGATGCTACGTTGTGCAGCATAGATAGCATGAAACCTTGGAAGTCCTAACATTTGCAAAAAAATTTCTAAGTCTACCTACTACACTCTCTAGCACAGTCATCATAGCACCCATTTCCAAGGCTAGTTTGCACAAATATTGAGCTAGAAGTAGTCCAAAGTGCACTAACAATGGACTCAATAGTTTGGCAAATTTTCTATCCTTAGGGTCATCAAATTTTCTACGCTCTCTAGCTTGCCTAGCTTGACACATGTCCCGATTGCCAGTCCACCCAAGTGTCAAGCTAGGAGTTGTTGAAAGTACTTAGGAGAGTAAAAATAGTTTGGAAAATTTTCTATCTTTGGACTTTTTATGCCCTACTACACTGCACAGCATAGACAGCGTATTAGGCTCTTTGGGACCCAAAATTCCCTAACTGTTGGACCAAACACGAAGGATGCATTTGGTAATTTTTTAACTTCTAAGGCTGCCTGTCCTACATCATCCTTGAAGTGTGATCAATGTCCCATGAAAAAAAATTACAAGTTTTGTCAAAATTCATCCAAAATTGTTGTTATGCTCTGCTACACTACATAGCATAGATAGCGTAGCAAAGGTTCCAGAATCAAAAATTTTCTATGTACAAAATGAGGAGTTATCAAGCCATCCTAACATGGAAGATGCACTTTCTAGTTGCTAGAGTTTCCTGTCTTCCCATATCCTAGAGTGGCATTTTCAATTTTGACAAGATTCATTGGAAAATAGGTGCTACACCCTGCTACCTTGTGTAGCATAGATAGCATACTAGGCCAGAAATGCAAAATTTTTCTAAATGTTCATGCTATGCTTCATCACACTAGGTAGCATAGATAGCGTAACACTTGGAAAATGCCACCAAAAGTTCCTAGAACTTAGTTTCAACCTTCATTTCAGCTCTAGCATCACCCATGCATCAAAGATTAGCAATTTGCTTTATTTTTTGCACCTCCCATTGATCCCAAAAATTGTCTCTATGCTTGACCCTACTTGGAAGAGGGGGGAAGATGTAGTCTTTGCTTGTTCTGACTCCCGTGCATGATGCTCTAGAAACACCATTTACAAAAAATTATTAGACACCATGTAAGCCCCTATCTAATTGACCAGACCACGTAGGGCACCTCATTTCTGTTATCTCCAGTACAGCCCTCCCACAAACTCGAGGTTAAGCTGTATGTTTCACAACCTCTCAGTATTCCAGCCACTGACATTTTCAGACATTACAATAGGTATGCTTTGTTTATGTTTGGCTATTTTATGTTTTAAATTATATGGCTATATTATGGTTTCATGTGTTAACTAGTTTTGTATGTGCTATGATTATAGACAAGCATTAGGTTATGGTAGCCCATGCTACCACAAAGGAAGAACAAAGGAATATAAAAGAGGTACTCCTAAAGAAACCTAAGGTTGAAGGTTTTGCTAATGTAGATATAAATGATCTAGATGCCTTGCTTGGAGAGGTAGTGTTGGGCACATTCCCCATCATCATTCTATGGGAAGAGGAAAAGGAGCTAGATATTCCCATGCCTTAATTCTTTCGTTATATCTTATGGTTTAATTTTGGTTTTCATCCTAACCATTTGATGATTTTTATGCTTATAGTGGTTCCTGAGCCACCTACACAAGCCCCTATCCCTAAGTTTCATGTGAAACCATGGGTGGAGACTCCAAAAAAGGTGGACTTCATAAGTGAGATGGCTAAGGACATCATTGACTGGTTGCAATATGTTACACCTGAGATAGGTAAGAACTTCATTTTATGTGCCTTAGTTATTAGGTCATGTTATGGGCTACATTCTTATTATGGCTATCTTAGGTTGTACATTATGTTTATAATTGCATTTCATGCTTATGTAGTACATTTTGTGGAGTGGGACCCTAGCAAAGACATGGAGATTGACTCTTGGGCTAAGCTTCCCTTTGATGTATCTAGTGTACCTTTGAATTTTTACGAGACTATTACTGATCTAGCAATGTCTTCTGAAAAAAATTTTATGGGAGCTAGAGAGGTCTATGGAATCCCCATGGGAGAAAATTGTGGCCTTAATGAAGAAGACTCAACTATAGGAGAAGATGATTAGAATTCTTTGAGACTACAAGGCTTTTGTGAAATCCCCAGTGGTTAGCTCAAGGGGAATTGTAGTCTAAGGAGATAATCTAGGCCCACTACTAGTACACCATTTAGGACAAAGTAGCTATTTTATGGGAGATGGAAAAATAATAGATGTAGATTGACCTCATCTTCCAAAATATGAAGGACTAGAAAGATTAATATGCTTGGATTCTAAAATGGAATAAGAAACAAAATTCCCACAAGTAATAGTACAAGGTGAATCATGGGGCCTACCCTAAGTGGCTCAAGGAAGAGTCAGTTGAATAGTGCAAAAAAGAGTTGTAAGGGATCAAAGTGAAGAGTGATTATAAGCTTTTTGAGAGAACCTTCATAATGGAGCAATCCCCTACTCCTCATATTACCACTATGGGAGGTAAGACCTCAATGGCTACTATTAGTTGGAAGCCACCTACTTGGATTATGATAGATAGGACTGACATCCTTTTTGGTGTTGATCTTGGGGATGTTGACTGGGTCCACATGATAGAGGATTAGATCCTTCATCATTTTGAGGAAATCCTTCCACATCTATCGCTGGAATTTATTAAGCCAAAATCCTCACAAGTTAGATTTATTTTATGTTTTAGTTTTCATTTTAAGCTATGGTTTTAAATATTAGTCACTAACTAGCTACATGTTGTTGTATTTTAGACATCAAGAGACATTAGTGGCCCTAGCAATGATGGTGGAGATGACCCACCAATTCCTTCTCTAGATGTTCCTTAGCATCCTCCATCTACTCATTTTCAACTTGTTGGCTATATTACTTTTATTTTCATGTTGATGGTTAATGTTAGCCAAGACTATTTTTTAGATGGTTGTTATTATTTTTTAAAATATTTTTTCCACATAGTGTGGCCATGACTATGTATGTTATGGACATTTTGAATTTAAAATTTTGATTTCATTTTTGGCTATATATATTATTGTAGTAAGTTTTGTAAATGTTGTAAATGTTTTGAATGCCTATGTTGAGTTTTTTGGCTATAAAATTAAGTAGCTTATCAATGTGACAATAGGTTAAACAAAAAATATAATAAAATAGACATTTTTCAGTTTTAGGCCATAGTGAGCACAAGTTGTGTGGACTTTTCTAGTTTTAGATCATGGTGGGCCACATTGTATTGTGTTACCAGTTTAAAACCATGGGGAGCCATGTTATGTGATTTTCTTTGCTAGTTTAAGGCCATGGCAGGTTGTGTTGCTAGTTTAAGATCTTAGCAAACCATTGGTTTAGTGATTTTATATTTTAAGGCTTTTTTGATGTTTATAACATGATTAAAAGTAAAGAAAAATAAAGGTTGTAAAAAATAAGTAAAAACGCAAAGTAGAAATTTAGGCTACATGCATAGAGAGTAAAACAAAATACATAAAAAAGGTATAACAAATTAGGCTACATGGCTATTGGTGCATCTGGTTATTAGGGTATGGAGAGGTTAATGTGCATTTCACTTGTGAAAATTCTTCCTAATTTTGAAAGATTAGGAAATGAGCAATGTATACTTTTCATAAGTTTGTAGTCACCATCACATTCACTAATGATGTTTAGAGGGAGTTCATCCCATACTACATCTCATTACTTATCGTTGTCATTGTTGGGTTGTTGCTTTCACTTGGGTTGATGAACTTTGTAACTAAAAATTTCCTCCTAAATCTCCACTTTAGACCCCTACTCTATGTTCACATTATTGTTAGCTAAGGGAATTATGTTATCATCATGAATGATGATTTTACCTTCCTCATTAGGAAAGTTAACTTCTTGATGTATGGATGAGGACACAACTTGTAATTGAGCAAACCAAGATCTTCCTAAGATAAGGTTGAACCCTAATGCCTCCTCCACCATTAAGAAATTGGAAGTTGTGGAGAATTTATCCCCTACCATAAAATTCAAGAAGATATATCCCTTGATAGCAACCCTGGATCCATTAAAAGACTTTATGGCAACTATTGATGTAGGTTGTATCTACTAAGTTGGGCCCAAGCATTCAACAATGGTGCATGGGATGATGTTAGTTGTGACCCCATCATCAACATGAATCCAATGTACTTTAAACTACCCTACACATATCATTATGAATAGAGAAGCCCTAATTACTTCACTACTTTAGGTATTAACCTTGATTTTGCTATCACAAAATACTAGAGATGTTGACTTCTCCCCTCTTGGTGAGGGAGGAACCATCACTACATGGATGGATTCCTCATTAGTTGGGATTTCCTCACTAATAGGGATGGGAGACAACATTTTAACTAGCACTTCATGATGTGTGGCAGAAGTCATGATCAATTCATACAAGCTTAGAGTTGTGTTTTTCTACTTAAGGGATTGCCTAACTTGATCTATCACATTGAGGAAGATTTTATCCTTGACTGTGGGCTTGTAAAATTGGTTGTGGTTTATCTCCTCCATGCACCCCAAAATGCAAGCTTCAGAATTAGATTGTGGTTGTTATTGGGCCTTTTCCTCATTCTTCTAGTTAAGAGCTCTAGTTTCCTCCTATTGCTTGTTGTTTAATATGGATTAAGCAAAGGAGGTCATGGGTATAGCTGAAAGGGAAGAAGGCTTTAGTGGGCCTACCTACTTTTGTGCCTCTATCTACTTGTCACCATTATTATTAGTATTTGACTTATACTTCTTCCTTTGTTTGATTAAGGTCTTCTGGTTATCAATAGTTGGTTGTGAGAAAGAGGTAGTAGCATCAACCATCATAGGAGATCATTGTGCAGTTGTTTGGGCTACAACTAGTTAGGTTGTTTTAGCTTGGGACACCTTAATGAAAAAAGAATACCTCAGAGGCACTTGTGATGGTGCTTCTATTATGAAGTTGGATCTTAAGTTGGTGTAAGTTGAAGAAGCCCTTTCATTACATGGAGGTACTCAGATCATGAATGGTTCTCTTGAGGATCTCTAATCATCATTAATGTTGAATGCTAAAATGACATGAGGACTATCATTATCATTCAAGGGATTCTTGCAAACCTAGATTGACTAATTTTGTGGCCAAACTAGGTTGGGAGCATCTAAGACTAGCTTCCTCTATCTATCATCCTCTGCAAGTCATCCTTCAGCACTAGGTAGAAGTTTGTGTCATGAATAGGTAGTTGGTGAAAATGGTAGAAGTGGTCTAACTTGAAGTATCTAGGTAGTTTTGAATCATCTTTCATTACTCTAGTGGGAGATTTGACTATTTCACAGAGCCTATCATGCTATCTTTGGAAAGCTTTAGACATTTTTTTGTATTAAATATGATCACTTTGCAAAAGTTGGTGTGATAGCTCAAATGGTTTCAAAGGCAATGTAGTGTATTTGGAATTTTTTCTTTCTTTTGAAATTGGATCTAGTTGTTGTCAATGTAGTGGCCCCAAAGGTTTATGGTTGGTTATCATGGTTATCAGTGGAGGTGTTAGGTGGGTTGGGCCTTGGCCCCTAGTTTATGGTCTTTGCTTCTTTGGTCACAATTGCTACAATAATATTTTTTTTCCTTTCTCCTTGTCTCTCTATGTATGTTGATTTTTATATGCTATGTAGGCCATATCATGATTGGCCTCTGCAATGTTCTCTATATCCTTGGTTTGGGAAAATTCTTGGCTAAGAGACCGTAGGTCAAGGTAAAAGAGTTTGAACTTGATAAAGTTATTAACCATTCCTTTCAATATGGCTAAAATATGGGCTTCATCTATAGGCTCTAGTATTTCATTCAACATTCCATTCCACCATTAAATGAACTTCCGTATAGGTTCTAGGGATCCCTACTTAAGTTTCATTACATGGTCAAGCATAGTGTTAGAATTTAACTTATACATGAAGTGGTTAACAAGCTAGGCTATCAAGTCCTCAGTAGAGGATACAGATCCTCTAGGTAAGGCATGATACCAATTAAGTGTCTTTCCAGTCAAGGACATGGGAAAAATTCTTATGATGGTATGAGGCCATGGCTATAAGAGTAAGCATTTAGATCTAAAGGTTATAAGGTTTAGGATCACCTTTTCCATTGTATTTGCTAAAGTTGGGGATAGGGATGCCAAGAGGAAGTGTCAAGGGTGGGATCATAGGACTAATACGATCATCCTAGTAGAAGTCCATAATCTTGAAAATTTATGAAGTAGAGGCTTTAAGCCTCTTCAACTTCTCTATCAGGTCTTGGATCATTTGGAAGGCTTGATCCAGGCCCTATGATGGCCCTATTGGTAGTGGGGTTTGTACATAAGGCTATGGAATTTTTTTTAAGGCTTGTGGCCTCGCTGTGGATTGTAATATAGAAGAAAATTGTTGCATTATGATCATAGTTTGTGAACCAAACAAGGAGAAGTATGTTTATGTTCATACTTGAGGCACAAATGGGATAAAGAGTGTGCACAATCCCTGAGTTGCTTAGGGTCCCATGGTGGGCTCCACATGGGTAGTTAATGGAATTGTGGTGGTGAAAACCACTATCAACAGTTGTACAGATCAGGATTGTATTGCAAATGGCATAGATGGGTTATAAGCCATGCACTATGACATAGATTATGCTTGGTGTACAATGATGATTGGAATAGGCCCAAACATGATCAAGTACTATGGGGATGAAGGTGATAGGACTTATCAAGAGAAAGAGGCAAAGGAGTTAGAGGTCAACACTATGGCCTTGGGGATTCCTTGTTGGAAAAGTCCCCTCACAAGGTTTCCAGGCTCAAACTTTGCCCTAGATTCATCTTCCACCTCTAGTTGCACCTAAGAGGTAGTCTTTTAGTTGTCTTCATCAACCTTAATTATAAGGGCTAAGATGATAATGTAGATATCATTGAGGGTTATTTGGACATAGGAGGAAGGAATATACTCCTTTCCATCACAATGGATAAGCTCGAATTCCCTCTTGGCCTCTACTTTCGCTTGTGGGATTATCATGCCATCCTAGTGAAACACCACAAAAATTTCAGCAACAATTCTAGACAACTTCAGAGCCTCTAAAATGGCTTCAAGCAGCCCACCATGGAGCAAGAANTAAGGATCAGCGTCACCAATTTTTAGAGCCCCAAAACTGAGCCAAAATGACTTGATTTTAAGGGTGTAAGTCATCCTCAAGGTCCACTATTGATAACTATGGGTCCCAGCCTTCAGAAATTCTAGATTTTAGCCCAAAATTACAGGTTTTGGAGGTCACACTACAAGTCACACTGGATGCTAGACAAGCGAGGTGGTGTTAACCCTTCTTGATTTTCTTTTTCAAGAATGGCAAAGGAATATAAAAGCCCATGCAAAATCAGGCCAAATATTCAGCAAAAAAAAAGAAATATAATTTTTCCAAGTGGACCAGAGTTGGAGCTAATCTTTTAAAATTTTTTAAATCTTTTTTTTATGGCTTGAGGGCTTGTATTTCTTAATTTATTTGTATTTTATGGGCTGGAATGACCCATAAGTTGTAAAATACATTGAACCTGGTCAAGAAAAGAAAATTGCCAACACATACCCAACTCATGTACAACTTTCAAGCATAGATACATTGAACTTGGTCAAAGCAAACCCTAGCCAAAACCCTACCCCAAACCTATAAATACCCTACCAATTCACACAAATTGGCAACAAGCAACAAACAAGAGAAACAAGCAACAAACAAGAGAGACAAGAACAACAAGAGAAGAACAAAGACAAAAGAGGCAAAAAGAAGCAAAGGCAAAAGCAACAAGAGAGAGAAGGAGATTAAAAGAGGCAAAGATTGGAGGAATTGGTGATGCACATCCGATTTTTGGCTTCCGATTTCTTCTCACATTAATCACATTTCATCTTCACATCATTGTGTCACATCATTCCAGGGCTAGGCGTTTGACTTTCCGTCCACACTTGTGCAACTACGCTTTGACCGGTGCATATTCTTTTTTAAAAACAATACAATACAGTTTCATTTTTTTCTCTCATTTACATTATTTACTTCAGTTTATCTTATGTTTACAATATAACTTTGTTTAGGCTTTATTCATAATTCAGTACACTTTATTTACATTTCGTATCGTTGTTTATATTCCGTTTACACCGTTTACGATAACCCAAGCGCTAGCCATAGCTTACACTTGGGGAAGTCCTTGGTTGATTTGCATGCAAACCATCCAAGGCACTCTGCCTTCGTTCCCTTTTCCAGCTTGCCCTCAAGCGAAGGCAGGGTCAGCTGTGACTGCCCAACGATCTCTCGGTGTTTGTTTCCATTCCAACCTTGCACCGAAGATTTAGGTCAGTACAGTTTTTGGCGCTAGAAGGAGGGCCACTTTCTTGTTATTAATTAAAACTCACTCCATTTCCATCCACATTTATCATGGAATCTTCCCAAGTCAACCCGGTAACACTACAAATTGTTTCAAACCCTATGACTGCTACGGAATCCATAACCGTCACT
>MNCI01028690.1:487086-540033 GCA_015680685.1 Gnetum montanum | reverse complement strand
ACTTGTGCAACTACGCTTTGACCGGTGCATATTCTTTTTTAAAAACAATACAATACAGTTTCATTTTTGCCTCTCATTTACATTATTTACTTCAGTTTATCTTATGTTTACAATATAACTTTGTTTACGCTTTATTCATAATTCAGTACACTTTATTTACATTTCGTATCATTGTTTATATTCCGTTTACACCGTTTACAATAACCCAAGCGCTAGCCATAGCTTACACTTGGGGAAGTCCTTGGTTGATTTGCGTGCAAACCATCCAAGGCACTCTGCCTTTGTTCCCTTTTTCAGCTTGCCCTCAAGCGAAAGTAGGGTCAGCTGTGGCTGCCCAACGATCTCTCGGTGTTTGTTTCCATTCCAGCCTTGCACCGACGATTTAGGTCAGTACACCTAGATCTTGGCATAAATGAAGTTATAGTATTCTTCATTTATTGTTACAAAGACAAGACTTTTCCTCCTAAGTCTAAGATATTTCTTGCATTCCATTACAACAGGGGCTTTGGGATCATAAAACCTCATATGTTGTTGATTTGACCCACTATCAATGTAGTTATAAGGCAACTTAGTTGATTGTAAGAGTGACATGATTATAGTACTAAAAATAGCTTAAATAGACTATGAAAGGCAAAAATACAGCTAAATTCCAACAGTGGAGCTTAAGAATGGTCAAAGAAAGAAAAAATAGCTGAAAATAGAGCACTTTCTATAATTAGTAAGTGGGGGTAATGGGGGCTTACCCCCTTACGAAAAATAGAAAAGTGGAAATGTTGGTGTTAAGCCTCACCTATGCTGGCCTCCCAACTACCTCTACACTAGGTATGGCAATGGGAAAAGAAGGGGAGTGAGATGATAGGAATCTCACATATTCTAATCCAACATTGATTAAGAGGGAAAAACCTAAAACCAATATGTAAAGTTGGTAATAAGCTTCACCAATGCTAGCCTACTAACTGCCTCTACATTGAGTATGGTAGGAGGAGAAAGAAGGGGGGTGGGTGAGATGATGAGAATCTCACACCTTCTAAACCATTGTTAATTGGGGGAAAGGTTGTAAATCAAAGTGGAAAGCTAGTGTTTTTTCACCAAAACTAGTTTTAGTAGGCAGCCAACTTTCTTAACTTGGAAAGATGAGGGGATGCTAACTTCTTGAAGTTTGATGGTTTTGGGAAGGATTACACCATCCACTTTGGAAACTAGAAAAAATTAGGAGCAAAATGGGAAATAAGGGGAAAGGTATCAAAGCTAGCTTTGGGCTGATAAATTCATAGTAGTTGTTATGAAAATTCAACACCCAACTACCTACAACCTTCACATTGTAATTTTGGTCACAAGGGAAAAGGGGCAACATTGATGTTTTGAATATTTTGATAGGATGCCAACATTGGCTTTCAAATTCATAGCAACCACTATGAAAATCTAGAAATTGTAAACACCTACAACTTCCATGCTAGGTTTTGATTGCAAGGAGGGATGGGTTGCCATGTTTTTTGATGCAAAGATTTAAAGGTTTTGAAGTAATAAATTGCAAATTCTAGAATTTTAGGCAGCATTGGCAATGATGGTCATAGGATTAAATGTAGAAATTAGGTAGAGGCCCTCCTAGCACCAAGAAAACTATTGTGATAGAAAAAATTAATTTCTTGAAAAATCAATAAATTTGGTGCAATAGCTTCAACACTGAATCCCTAAGGCCTCTAACAAAATGGGACTTAGGGTATCCTAGCTAGTCTAACATATCAACCAAGGACTTACAAAATGCAAAAATGAATGATGCAAATAATAATGGAAAAAATTACAAATATTTAGAATGGAAAAACAAATGCAAATTACACATAAAATGAAAATTTAAAACTTTATTAAAATAATAAAGGAAGAGTTCTAGAAATGTTGACAATAAATGCTCGTGAGAGAGTAAAGCAGGGTTCACTAATTCAAGAGTTCAAGGCCTACTGAATCTAATGTGATCTACTTCATGATCTAGATGCCAAGCCACTCTTAATGCATTTGAATCTCCTCTACTACAAACTATAGATCTAACAATTTGAATTACATCTAGGTGATGAGATAATGTGAAAAATTATGGAGCTACAAAAGTATCTATATGCCAAAAGTTAAACTCATAAATGGTGTTTGAGGCTAGTTTTTATAGGTTTTGGGTCATCAATGGTGCTACAAAATGGTTGCAATTTGGCTCTAATTTGGTTGTACAATGGCTATGAATTGGTTGTAAATTTCTACCTCGTATAGGTGATATGGGTACCTAGATTTGATAGGTTACTCTATATAGTAAGTGCCTTCCCCCCATGGCCATTTTATTTACTACAAATAGTAACAAGGGCATACCTTATATGTTGAAGATAGATCTTCCATGCTAAGCCTTCTCCCATCCTTACTAGAGTGGTTGGCCAATGTTGGAATGCATGGAGTGTTGAAATCTAGCTTTTGTGGCTTCCACACTAGGAGCATGTAGTTTCAACATAGAAGGAAAAGTTTCCAAGCTAAGGGAAAATACACAACTCCTCCACACTGTGGGTAGGTAAGATTTATGCCCCTAAAAGTGTTTCCAGCGTAGAAAAATGTATGCCCCCCATAAAATCCATCAAATTTCCATTTTTGGCATTCTAAAAAGTAATTTTAACCCTTCCAAACCCAAATATAGATACTAGGTGACTTGTTCACTTGGAAAATGAGGGTTTAACCACTTATAAGGCATTTTTTAGTTTCAAAACTATGGAATATGTGAGATTTCCCCTCATGGACTATAGTCTTCACATTTACAATGAAGTTTTACCTCATGTTTCATGGGGTGAAAGCCACATGATGAAAATTGGCTAAAACATACAAAATTTTGTGGTGTTTTACCAATGTTAATCAAGATGACCTAGATTCCTTGTTCAAGGAGCCATTACCAAGTGCATCATCCATTGTCATCCCTAAGGAGGAAGAGGAGGAGCTAGGTATGCACATGTCTTAATGCTACTCATTATATCCTATGGTTTTAAGTTTTTTTTCATTCTAATCATTCGATTATTGTTATGCTTATTGTAGTTCCTAATCCATAGGTAGAGGTTTCTACACCTAATTTTCGGATGAAATCATGGTAGAGTCCTAGATAAGATGGAGTTCGTGTGTGGATTGGCTAAGGACTTCATTGATTGGCTACAACAAGTTGCACTTTAGATAGAGAACAAATATGCTTTATTTGCTTTAGTTATTTTGCTATATTGTATAGGAATATTTGGTTGCAAATTATGTTCATGGTTATATTTATGGTTATGTATTATTTGTAGTTCCATTAGTCGCATGGGACCCTAGCCATGACATGGAGTTTTACTCCTTGCAAAAGCTTCCCTCTAATATTCAAAATGTGCCCCTAAAGGTTTGCAAAACTTGTACTAATCTTGTAGTTTCATGAGTAAAAACTTCATGGAAGTTTCATAGGTCCAAAAAATCCCTATGGGAGCAAGTTATGGGCTTGAGGGAAGAGACCAAGTGATAGGCCAAGATGATCAGGGATCTCTAGGATCGTAAGACCATTGTGGAAGCCCAAGTGGCTAGCTTAGAGGGCCTACAAACCAAAGATATCGTGTGGGCTAGCTATTAAAATGTCATTCATGACAAGGTGGAACTTTCTAGAGAGAAGGAAAAGTAGTGGATGTATATTGATCTCATCTCCCAAAAAGCCAAGGATTGGAAGGACTATTGTGCTTGGGTTTTAGAATGGGGCCAAACACAAAAGAATCATAAGAGAAAATATAAAGCTAATTGGAAGGCATACCTTAAGTGGCTTAAAGAGGAGATGACTGAATGGAATAAGAGAGAGCTCTTCATCTAGGGGATTCAAGCATAGAGTGCTTACTAGCTCTTTGAAAGCACTCTCATGGTGGTTTAATCTCCTACTTGTCAAGCCACTACAAGTGCAACTGAGACTTCTATAGCCATAGTGTCATGGGACCTACCTAATTGGATTAGAGTGGACTCAATAAACATCCTCACAAGTATTAATCTTAAAGATGTTGACTAGACCAACATGATAGAGGGCTAGATTCTTCATCATTTGAAGACTGGTCTTCAACATCTTCACTGGGATGTTTTTGAGCTAGATTCTCCATAGATTTGATATATTTATATTTTTTATTTTTATTTTATGCTTAAGTTATAAGTTTGTTTTTGGTTACTAATTGGCTTTATGTTGCTATATTTCAAGCACTAGAAGATGTTGGTGGCCCCAATGACAAGGGTGGTGATGATCCACCACCTCGTCCTCTAGATGACCCTTGGCATCACCTAGTTGTCCATGAATTTTTGGTTATCATTGATAGCATAATGTCTATGTTTGTTGATGTTGATGGGTAGTATTAGCCAAAACCTTATCATGAATGATTTTATGATTATTATTTATTATTATTTAGACACTTTGCCACATAGTGTGGTTGTTGCTATGTATTGTTATAAATAATTAAATTTTAAATTTTGGTTTTATCTTTACCTATATTGTTTGAGTACTGTACTTTTATGGTTTTAAGGTTTTAAGGTTATAAACATTATAAAAAAACATGTTGTAGATGGCTACATTGGCTATAAGTGCTGAAAATGGCTAGGCTAGAAGATTATTGATGGGTCATAATATCAAACCTTCAATATGAGATCCCCAATATCGGACCCTCGATATTAAATATGTGATATCAAAGGTACTGAAGTGATATCGAACATGCAATGTTGAATCCTATCTCATTGCCTATAAATAAGAGACTAGGACACTTGGTTTGGTATTAGTTTTTAGTCCCTTAGCCGAACTCTTGCAGTTTTTCCCTTCTAGAGTTAGAATTTTTTTGACTGCCCACAGTAGGAGTCATAGAGTAAATGGATCTTTATTCAAGCATTGTGTACCTAAGCACACCTTGTGATCAGAAATAAAGATGAACTTTATGATAAACCTTGCAACATTCAGAATAGCCTAATTATTGCATTTCATGTTATTTACTATTATTCGATGCTTTCAATAGTTAATCAATGTTATTTCCATTGAATTGTTAATTATCAATGAATTAGCACACTTAGCATGACCACTTCGAGCATACATGGAACACTTGGTAACCTAGTAATGATTAGCATTTGGTAATCCCAGTAGTGTTGCACTAGTTCAGGATGTGTCCGACAAGTGGGAATGGATGTTACTGTTAGGACTAGTTAGAGAATATTTCATTAGTTAAATCAAATTAATTACTAAATTATTTCATTTCCCTATTTTCAGCACCAAGAACATAAAACATAAAAAGCATAAAAATCATATACCTCAAGTTTACTTAACCATACAATTGCGCCTTACAAGTAAGCTTGGGAAGACAATGACCGCATAAGCCATCCTTGTTTTGTGTAAGCACATAAGCACTTAATCCTTGGAGTTCAACCAAATCATGCATGAATGCTAGTATTTGTATGGTTGGGTGTAGGGGTACCTCACCACTCATCATTGGCACCTTTGCTAGGGATTTTGTTGCTTGTGCACTGATTAGAACTTAGGAAATCCATCGATCATTGGAACAAACCCTTACGGTTAGTTATCATGTAATCATTGAAAAAGATTATTTCACACTGAATAATCAATCATGTATCTTTCTTCTTATGAGAGTGCTTCACTACCTAGGTCTGACACCATGAACAATCAAAGGTGGAGTGCACAATATAATCTACCAGTATCCTAATAGTTTCACTTCATATATGCTCATCCTAATAAGTATGCACCAAACTTTACCTTTATCCTCCACTAGGATGAATAGTTGTGATGGTGTGATTTAGAAGGTAACATAGTGTTACCTCCTGATCACTCAATCCCAAGCATCCTTCTTCGTGCTCTCACATGAATTGGTATGTAACACTTACAGTTGGAGTACATTGTGCATGAGCAAGATTCGAGAGATTATCAACCCACAGACACACAATGCTAAAATGATTTGCAATAGGAGAGACATTACAAATCCATGAAGGGGAAGTGGCCTTAGCATGTCCCGTATGTCCTAAGTGAAAATGATGGTGGTGAACCTACCTCAGGAGGTTTTCCATAAAATGATGTTCCTCTTGTTGACTTTGGTCAAGGAGTGGGCTATCAGAATCTTCATTCAACTATTCATAACCCAAGTTCAAGTACCAATGGACACAAAGGATCTGAAAAAGAAACACAAACGCATGACAATGATAGACATTCTGATCATAACTACAACTAAGGCCACTACCACCAAAGAGAAGGTGATAGGCACCATCAAGGTGCCAGTCCTTATTCCTCTCCACCTTCATCATCTCCTTTCACCTCTCATTTAGGATCTGAACGTAGTCACAAAGGGCAAGACCATGAGGACAAGGGTAAGCAAAATAGAGATCAAAGAAAAAATAGTCAAGAAAGGGGATGAGGGTAATCCAAAGAGACACATCATGAAAGAAGGGAGAGTAGGGAATAGCATAGGCATCATAGATGCCATAGACAGCATGATCATGATGAACCCCTACTCATCACCCAAAGTATGTTAGATATAATAGAGGTTGTTAGGATCCCAACAAGGCACCAAAAAGATAGTAGGATCAAAAGACTAGACATGAATAATATCCCACGATTTGAAGGTGGATACAATGCTGATCCTCAAAACCATTTACAATCATTCCACAACATAGGTGCCTTGAAAAATATAGAAAATGAGTGGCAAAAATTAAAGTTATTTTCATGGACACTGATCAAGGAAGTAGAAAGCTAGTACCAATCCTTAAAACCAAAATCCATTCATTGATGGATTACTATGTTAGAACTATTCAATGATAAGTATCAAATGTACTCCTAAGTGTCCAACCTACATGAGCAAATCTAAGGATAGAAACAAGGAGGACACGAATCCTTGGATGCTACCATGAACCGATATTATTCATTATTACATCGTTGTCTTGGCCATGGTTACTTGCAGAAGGAACAACTACACCATCTCGTAGATGGGCTTAGGTACGAAACATGAAGAACCCTTGGGACTTATGCCCAAGGAAGGTTAACCAAGATGAGAGCCCATCAAATACAAAGATTATTGGAGCAAGTTCCCAAGGAGGAAGGTGAGTTGAGGAAAAGAGAAAGTGCAGAGGAATACAACAGAGATTCTTCCCTCCAAAAGAAGGAAATTAGATTTTTTGAAGATGAGGAAGATTCACCACTTGAAGAGATGGTAAATAAAAAGACTTTTCCCATTCAAAAATTTTCATCAAAAGTATGGGCAAAGGTTGATCAAATGTGGAACTCCCTAGACAACAAATTTCAAACTGTCCCAAAAATAGTAGAGGAGTCTAGAGAACCAAGTACTAACTAAGAGAGGAGGAAAAAGAAATAAGCTAAGTATACACATAAAAAAGGTAAGGGTAAGGTTTCTTTCATTGAAGAGGTTGTGGATTCAGACACAGACAATGTTGAAAAATGTGAGATTTTCCAATATGATCATCCTAAGGGATGTTGCCTAGTGTGTCACATCTACAAGAGTCTAGGGTGTATGCACTAAACCCATGATTAAATAGATGAAAAACACCCAAAATGTTACCTTATCCTCAAGGTAACCCAAGGCAGTTCCACCAACCCTTAACATATTATCTCAGTGGAGCTCCACCATAATCGAATAAATAGTATCAATGGTGGCAACACCCACAATCATGGGGAATGCCACCACCACATCAATAGTATCCTTAACATCAATAATATCAATGGCTGAGTACAATTGATGTGTGCCTATTAATATGTGATCTTTCCCTAGAAATATCAAAAGAAAATACATTTGAAAAGATCGAGAAGAAGAAAGTTTCATGCATCGCATACAGTGACACAGGGTGTAACTACGTGCAAAAGTCTTGGTTTATACAATGCTGAACATTTCCTACATGCAATCAATGTGCACAAATAACTAACATACAAAGATGCTTGTATTTAGTAGCCACAAGATAGGAAGGTACCTAGTGGCTAATAGCTGACCGAGAGAGCAATTCAACTTTATGTATGGAACTAACTGAGAGTTGGACTTTGAACAAGAATTGGACCAATTAGAGCAAGTACTGAAACAATGTGTTGAAACCAACCTAATGCTCAATTGGAAAAAAAGCCACTTAATGGTCCAAGAGGGCATTATATTAGGGTATAAAATTTCACAAACAAGGATGGAGGTAGATCTTGAGAAAATTAAAGTCATCCAAGGAATCACTCATCAACCTAAAACCATAAAAGATGTATGATCATTCCTTGGACATACAGGTTAGTTATTATAGATGCTTCATTGAGAACTTTCCAAAGATCATAAAACCATTGGTAGAATTAACAAAAAAGGATATACCCTTTGAATGGACCAAGGAATGTGAGCTATCTTTCCAAACCTTGAAGCAGAAGCTAGTAAGAACACCCATTCTAGAAGCTCCTGACTGGTCTAGATTGTTCCATATAATGACTAACACATCTAATTTTTCTTTAGAAGCCATACTTACACAATTAGATGACCAAAAATTTCTCTATTACATTCACTGTGCAAGTCAAAGTATTGTTGGTGCACAACTCAACTACACCACAATAGAAAAAGAGTTAATGGCTGTGGTTTTTGCACTAGAAAACTTTAGGCACTATGTACTAGGCTATAAAATATTTGTACACATGGATCATAGTGCAATTTGGTTCCTTATGAATAAACCAACGATGAGCCATTGCATCATATGATGACTCATGATCTTGCAAGAGTTCGATCTTATGATGATCGATCATAAAGGCACCAAGAATGTTGTTGCTAATCATTTATCTTAGTTGCAATGGGACAATGAAGAGGATGAATACCCAATTTCTAATCACTTCCCTGATGAACTTCTCTTTGTAGGTATAATAAACAATCAATCACTCATAGATACAAATTGGTATAGTAGCATTCTTACCTATCTTCTCACACAAGAAACACAACAAGGCCTTAGCATTAAAAAGAAACAATAGTTTCTCAACTAAGTCAAACATTCCATGGAAATTAATAGACATCTTTACAACGTATGTTCTAATGGCTTGGTTTGATGGTGTGTTCCCAATGTATATCAATTGTAAATTCTCCAAGATGCTCATGAGGGCCCTTGTGGGGGTTATTACGCTGGGAGATGAATAGCCATTAAAATCTTGCTTGCAAGATATTATTGGCCTACATTATTTTGGGACACCCATCATTTTGTCCAATTTTTCGAGCACTACCAACATGATAGGGGAATGACTACTAGAATGGAGGGTCCACAACAATGGATTCAACCTTTAGAACCCTTCAACACATGGGGTATTGATTTTATGAGGCCTATTACACCGATGTCCAATGGGAAAGCATACATTGTTGTTGTTGTTGACTATTTTACAAAGTGGGCAGAAGTAGTTGCTATTACTGACTATACATCATCTACTATTGCAAAATTTTTTCAACAACAAATTGTAAACAAGATTGACATGCCTCGTGCACTTATTTCTGATAATGGTACACATTTTACAAGTGTGACTTTTTGGAAGTTTATGCAACGCTTAGGAGTTGAGCATAAACTAACTACACCATATCATCCTCAAGCGAATGATCAAGCTAAAGTCACCAATAGGGAAATCAAAAAAGTCTTGACACAAACCATTAGCAAATATAAGTGAGACTAGAGCACCAAACTGAATGATGCTCTTTGGGCATACAGCTCCACATGGAAACTCCCTATAGTCTACTCTTCCTATGAGTTAGTGTATAGTAAAATTCCAATACTTCTTATCCAAGAAGATNGTTAGTGTATAGTAAAATTCCAATACTTCTTATCCAAGAAGATCTCCGTACACTATCTATAGCATGTGACCTTAACCTTGACCTTAGTCTAGCATAGAAAGAATGGTTAATGAATCTTAACTTACTAGATGAAAATCAATTAGCCATCCTATCATCCAATGAACTACACAAGGCCTTCAACAAATAATGTCATGACCTAAAAATTAGAAAATTCAAATACCAACTAGGAGATAGGATTCCTTATTAGAATCCCAAACATGTGCCACAATAAACTAAATTTCAAATGTTGTGGGAAGGACCTTATATCATTCGTGAAACTTTTTCTTTAGGGGCCATGATGATCTATAAACCTGGAAGCCCAAATAAGAAATTATTGATCAATATCCAACAAACAAAACCTTTCCATGAGCCCAAAATAGCCAGTACTAGCACTACCTCTATTGATGAACAGACCTACTCATTATTTCAGATCTCCTCCTTCTCACTCAGTTGTGGGGGAGATGGCCACCAATGCTAGTCATTCTAAGCCCTCAGTTTCTTTTATCTTTTTTGTTTTGCACATTTTTTTACACATTTTTCATATTTACTTTTTTTTTTACACCATAATTAACATTTTTACTATTTATTTCTCTATTAAAATTTGTTTGATTTACTCTCACTTGTCATATAATAAGTGCTCATGATGGTGGATTGTACTATAATAATGTTGATTGCTAATGTTTGGTTCTTACCTTTGACTTTCAATGTGATGCTAAGATATGGTTTATTTTAATAAAATAGACAATGAGTCCATATCATTCATTCATCCACTCAACTCTATGGTCTCCCTTATTTTTGGAACTATACTATCCCTTTTTCTAAACAAACTTATTAATGAATTTGTGGATTGGTATTCTTCAAACCAAGGAAAGATTTAAATGGATTGAAAAGAATGTGACTTCAAGGGAGATTCAATGCATATGTGCTGCCCATTCTCTTGAGTACTTGGATGTTTTTCATGGATCTCCACCATTCCACTATTGACCAATATCAGGAAGCCAATTAAATCAAATAAGTCTTTGCATGGTGTGGTTCTCATTCAAAAAAGAAAACCTAGATGGAATTCAAAGCATACCCCTTAGAAATAATAAAGGAACATGGGCTACAAGCACTGGTTATGGCATTGGAAATACATGTTACTCATGCCTAAATTTTCCCTCTAACTAAGGCCTTTTCTTGCTTCCTATGTCTCTATTCTCCTCTTATTGGAATGGTAGTTGCTCTATAAAAGCATTCTTGTTGCTTCAAGAGGATGGATTGGTCAAGTGTGTTGATGCAATGTCATTGGATGTGGTAGTTTTAATCTAGATTTGGAATGAATTTTATTAAGTTACCTTAACCACAAAATACACAAGGGACTTTACACAACCTTGATTTTGAGATCTGATTCCATTCTCTCTTATATTTCCATATTTCTTCACATATTCCACCTCATTGTCAATTTTATGATTAGTCTATATTTTGGTTGATGCATTGTTATTCTCTGGTAAATTTTTGTGGGTGAATTCTTAATAATTTTATCCATATGTCATTCCAAGAGCCTATGGACTCTTTGGTTTGTGGGTTTGTCAGGGCATAAAGGGCATGAGCTTGCTTTGGGAAGGATCCACTAGCACTACTTTGTGGTGCAATTGTTAAGTTCTTTCCATTAAACATTTCTTGCAATCAACCAGTTCTTGTTTCACCCCATCCATGACATCCATTTTTATTTTTTTTTATTGGCTTCACCATTGTTATTTCTCTCATCTTTCTTGTTCTTTCGTTTTCCACTTTACTACTACCAAAGGTTTTCTCTTAGTCATGGTGGCCTATCACAAGTTTTTTCATTTCATTACTTATCTCACACCTACACCTTGGGTAGTTATTAGTTACAAACCTCTAACCTAGTATCTTCCATACCCACAACCTAGCCAGTGTGCTTCATATCGAGGCAAGGTATCAATTACATTATATCTTATCTAGCCTTGCTAATTCATGACTATGTTGTATGTGCAGATGGCGATCACATGAATAATGGATTGGGATAGGAGGGAGAACTCAGGATGGCTAGAGCTAGAGCATTTACACAAGGAACACGCTTAATCATGTGGCAATGGATGAACAATGGTGTGCACAATTTTGACATTGGTAGCAACGTGCCTCATTTTCTTAAACTCTCTCTCTCTCTCTCCAAGCTATCAAATGAGGGTCTAAATGTCATCTATGTATAGTGTTCACCATAGTGGTTATGAATACCAATGCTATAGTATGTTTTTTGATCTATTCACTAGGCACTTTGAGTCTGTCATTCCATGTCATTGTCAATTGTTGTTTAGTCAATAATCCCACGCCTTCCCAATATTTTGTAAGGAACTTGAGGAGAAGTTTTCATTTAGTTGTGGGGGTATGATGGGTTACAATATCAAAACCCAATATTAGATCCTCGATATTAGACCCTCAATATCATATACACGATATCGGAGGTACCAAAGTGATATCAGACATGTGATGTCAGAGCTTGTCTCGTTGCCTATAAATAAGAGACAAAGGCACTTGGTTTGGTATTAGTTCTTAGTCCCTTAGCTGAACTCTTATAGTTTTTTCCTTCTAGAGTTAGAATTATTTTTGAATGCCTACAGTAGGAGTCATAGAGTGAATGGATCTTTATTTGAGCATTGTGTACCTGAGCACACCTTGTGACCGAAAATAAAGATGAAATTTATGATAAACCTTGCAACATTTAGAATAGCTTAATTATTGCATTTCATGTTATTTACTGTTATTTGATTCTTTCTTTAGTTAATCAATGTTATTTCCATTGAATTGTTAATTATCAACAAATTAGCACACTCAAGATGACCACTTCGAGCATACATGGAACACTTGGTAACCTAGTAACGATTAGTGTTTGGTAATCCTAGTAGCATTGCACTAGTTCAGGATGTGTCCAACAAGTAGGAATGGATGCTGGTGTTAGGACTAGTTAGAGAATATTTGATTAGTTAAATCAAATTAGTTACTAAATTATTTCATTTCCATATTTTTAGCACCAAGAACATAAAACATAAATAGCATAAAAATCATATACCTCAAGTTTACTTAATCATACAATTGTACCTTACAAGTAAGCTTGGGAAGACAACGATTGCATAAGCCATCCTTGTTCTATGTAAGCGCATAAGCACTTAATCCTTGGAGTTCAACCAAATCATGCATGAATGCTCATATTTGTATGGTTGGGCATAGGGGTACCTTGTTGCTCATCAATTATAAAGGGCAATAGGGTAGGGATTGCTTGCCAATTTTAGGCCATGATGGGCCTAGGTCATAAGGAAAGATATAATTTTATTTGTTTTATGCTTTAAGATTTTTATGGCTTTTCTAGTTTTAATGTTTTTATGAGTTTTTTCTATGCTTATATCATGGTAAAAAGGGAAAAAAAAGAAAGAAAAAGGCTTTAATAAATGAAATGCAAACAAAAGTAAATCCTTAGGCTACATGTGAAAAAAGGTTAAAATAAAGAAAATAAAAAAGACATAAATAGGTAACAAGAAAATCTAGACTAACTAGCTATAAATACATATGGTTACAAGGTTACACGGACATTAGGTGGAAGGATCAACAATGTACATTACTTATGCAAATGCTTCCTGATCTTTGAGAGATTAGGAAATATGTATCACTTGTTTTGGATAAGTTTGTGCTTCCTATCCCCTTCACTTAAAATGTTGAAAGGGAGTTCTTCCCATAGCATGTCCCATGGTCTAGTGTTATCATTTTCGACCTTCTCCACTCTCTTGGGTTGTTTAACTTTGTGAATGGGAGTTTCTTCTTGAAACTCAACTTTAGACCCCTACTCTATATCCATGTTGTTAATAGCCAAGGAAATCATGTTATCACCATGAATGATAATTTCACCTCCCTCATAAGGAAGGTGAATCTCTTGGTGGATAGGTAAGGATATAGCTTTGAATTAACCCAACCAAGGTCTTTCCATGATAAGATTAGACCTTGGTATTTTCTCTACCATCGAGAAATCTATAGTTGTGGGGAATTTCTCCCTACCATAGACTGTAATGAGATAGATCCCTTAATAACAACTCATGATCCATTAAAGAACTTAATATTTAATGTTGTTGTATGTTTTATCTACTCTATCAAGCCTAAATGCTCAACTATGATGCATGGGATGACATTCATTGTAGCTCAATCATCCACATGCACCTAATGCACCTTGTATTGTTCCACCCAAATCATGATGAAAAGAGAATTTTTTGTCACTTTTCCATTTGGGGATTGGCCTTGATTTTACTATCGCAAAATACCAATGATGTTGACATTTTCTCCCTTAGTGAAGAAGGTACCATCACCACATGCATTCATTCTTCATTAGTGGGAATGTCCTTAGTAATGGGAATAGAAGTTAATAATTTTGACTAGTACTTTGTGATGTGTAGAAAAAGTCCTGATCAAGTCATACAGGCTCAAAGTTATGTTTTTTATTTAGGAGACTACTTGACTTGCTCCATCACACTTAGGAATTTTTTTTCATGGATCATGGGTTGGTCACCTTGGTTATTCTTAAGTTCCTCCATGCACCCCCAAAATGCGAACCTCATTTTTGGATTGTTTTTGTTGCTTCTTCTCTTTTCCTCTACCTTGGTTCTTAGTTTCCTTTCATGGGTTGCTTGTCAAAGTAGCTTGGGTTGTAGAGGTTATGGATACTAACAATATGAGAGTTGGCTTCAATGGACCCACTTCCTTTCATGCCTCAACTTGCTTGTCATACTTATTACTAGGCTTTTATTTAGGCTTCTTCCTTTGCTTGGATGGGATCTTTTGATTATCATTGTTAGTTTGTAAGGAAGAGGCTATAGCATTAGCCATCACAAGAGGTTGTTGTTTGGTGGTAGGGATAGGTTGGGTTGTCATGGACTAGGATACCCTGATGAAAAAAGGTTCCTTGGAGGGCATCAATGATGCTATCCTCAAAACAAAAGAGGTTATTGAGCTTGAGGATGTTGAACATCCCCTTTTGTTGCAATGGCATACCTGAATCATGAATGGTTCCCTTGCAGGCCTCTGATTATCATCAACATTGAATGTCAACATAACATATGCACTATTATTGGCATTTAGTAGGTCTTTATACAATTGCATTGATTGGTTTTATGGTTAGAGAGGGTTAGAAGCATCTAGGACCAACTCTCCCCTATCTATCATCTTTGATGGGTCATGCTTTAGTGTAAGGTAGAAATTAGTGTCATGACCATGCAATTGATGATAGCGGAAAAAGTGGTCAAGGCTAAAATATTTAGGTATCTAAGTATCATCTTTCATTGCATGAGTGGGGTCTTTGACTATCTCACATAGTCTTTCATGATTTCTATGAGTAGTTCTAGTCATTTTTTGTATTATATACATCCACTCTTCAATAGTTGATCTAAGAACTAATATGGCTTCAAAGGTAATCTAGTATATTTTGTCATGTTATTCTGCTCAAAGTTGGGTCTAGATGAGGTTGATGCAGTGACCTTAGAGATTGATGGCAGGTTGTTTTGGTTATTAGCAGGGACCTTAGGTGGATTGGATCTTGGCCCCTAGTTAGTTGTTTTGGTCCCTTGGCCACCATTCCTATAGCTATGTTTTTCTGCTTACTTCTTCCCTTGTCTCTCCATGTGTGTTGCTTTTTGTATGCCATGTAGGTAGGATCATGGCTAGCCTTCATGACATCATCTATTTTCTTCATCTAGAAGAATGATTAGCTAAGTTACCACGGGCCAAGGTAGTATATCTTGGACTTGATAAAATCATTAACCATCCCCTTGAATATAGCCAAAAGGTGGATTTTTGCTATAGGTTCCAATATCTCATCAAGTGCAGCATTCCATCATTGGATGAACTAATGCACCAATTCAAGTAGTCTCTACTTAACCTTCATTAGTTGGTCAACTTTGGTGTTAGGCTTTATGTTATACTTGAAGAAGTTAACAAATTATGATATAAGGCCTTCTAGAGAGGATATAGATCCTCTAGTAAGGCATGGTACCAATCAAGCACTTTCCCTATAAGGAATGTAGGACATATCCTTATGATTATGTGTGACCATGATTACAACAAGCACCTAGATCGAAAGGTTATGAGATGAGCATTGGTATCACCTTCACCATTGTATTTTGTGAATTATGGGATGGGGACACTTGGAGGAAGCATCAAAGGTGGGACCACAAAACTAATGGGATAATCTTGATAAAAGTCCATAACCTTAATAATTTGAGATATAGAGGCTTTGAGCATCTTTCCTTCATGAGGTCTTGGATCATCTGAATACCTAATCCAATCCTTACGGTGACCTTCTCAATTGTGGCATTTGTACAAAGGGTTGTTGTGTTTGCTAGTAAGCTAGTGGTTTGACTATCAATTGTGGTATGGAGGGAAGAGGTTATGTTATTGCATTGGTCAGTGGGCCAAACAAAGAATATAACATTGGTGTTGGTATCTAGGGCACAAATGGAACGAAGGGGAAGTGCGATCCATGGGTTTCTTGGGGGCCCATGGTGGATCCTACCTGAGTGGTTAGAAGATTGATGATGGTGACCACCACTGATGATGATCATACCAATCTAGGTTGGATGGAAAATGGCATGAAAAAATGAAATGCAATAGACTGCAACACTAGCTATGTTTGGTACATGGCTATGATGGGAGTAGGTCTGAACATGGTTGGGTAAATAAGGGTAGAGGATGTTGGAATTTATTCCATGGAGGATGGAAGGGGAGTGGAGGTAGGCTTGGTAGCCTTGGAGGTTCCTTATTGAAATATCCCACCTAGGATTTTCTCATGCTTAGAATCCTTCCCAAATTCATCCTCCTCTTGTTGCTCCTCTGAGCTAGCCTTCTCATCTACCTCTTTCATCTCAATCAATTGAGATAGAATACCCACATGGGTGTCATTGAGGGGTATTTGGTCATATAGGGAAGGATTATATTCCTTCTCATCTCACCATATAAGATTAAATTCCCTCTTTTTATCTTCTTCCATGTGAGGAATTAGAATGTTAGTCTAAACCTTAGCACAACTAAAGTTGTAGTGATCTTCATTTATGACTGAGAAATTAGGACTTTATCCCCTAAGTCTCAAAGACTACCTTCATTCAGCCATGGTAGGATCTTTGGGGTCAGTGACCCTCACACATGTTTATGGGACTTGTTATTAATAAAGTTAAAGGGCAAGATGGTTGATTTGCTGAATGACATGGTGGAAAGGCTAAATAAAAGATATAAATGGATGAGAAAAAGTGCAAATTCTAATAAGCAGAAATGATGAAAAGTTTAAAAAGGGATAAAAACACATAAAAAAATTATTTACTATAAATAGTAGGGTGGTTATCAAAGGGGATATACCCCTTCACTAAAAATGGAAAAAGATGCTAACAAACTCCACCTACTCTAGGCTTCCTAGCTACAACTACGTTGGGTGTGGTAGGGGGAAATGAAAGGGGGATAAGATAGAAGGTCTTACACCTTCCTAATTCAATGTTGCTAGAGGGGGATTTACCTTTAAAAAATTCTACTTTCTAATTAAAAAAGAAGAAAATTTGGTTTTAGAAAGGTTCACAACTTTGGTTTTGTTAAAAAAAATTCACAGCAAAGGAGGGAATGGAGGTTTGGTTTTGAAACTACCAACATGTATCCCTAGAAAATTATGGTAGCAATAGGGTAGATGATGTAATAGAAAATCCATGTTGGCTTTAAAATTCATAACAATTGTTGTGAAAATTTTAAATGCTCAAACACCTACAAGTTTCACACTGGGTTTTGATTACATGGCATATGGGGGGAAGTGCTAGGTTTTATGCATATTCAAAGGTTTTGGCTGAAAATTGCAGATCTAGAACTTATAGATCAACATTGGCAATGAGAACTCAATATTAGACATAGAAATTGGGTAGAAGCCCTCCTTCTAGCATCAAAAAGCTATAGCAACTTAAAATCTTGATTACTAGAGAAACTGAGGAATTCCCAATTCAATAGCCTTAACCTTGGATCCCAAGGGCATCCATGAAAAAATAAGATTTGTGATGCCATATATGGTCCAATAGATCATCCAAGGACTTATGAAATGTAAAATAGGAGTAACAAAAGTAAAATGCAATATACAAATCTAGAAGAGAAATTGTGTCGAAATGAAATAAATGAACAAACTTACACACAAATAAAACTATAAACTTTATTTCAAAAGAATAAAGAAGGTATAGAAAATATGTACAAGATGACCTATGCAACAAAGAGGTTCACTTCTATGGGGGTTTAGAGTCCATTGAAACTACAATGATTAGCTTCACGATTTGGAGGTTCTACCACTCTTGATGCTTTTGAACCTTCACTACTTCCACACCAAATCTACAACATTGTTTGTGTAGGGGGATGAGAGGTGTGAGGAATTTTGACTAGCCAAGTGAGCAATGTTGGCAATTATTTTTCCAATTGCACAACATTGGAAAAGTGTGGAACCTCTATATGATGTTGGGACTTCATTTATATAGGGTTTTGACCATAAATATGGCTTCAAATTATGCTTAATTGGTGTTGTAAGTTTTGATTTAATTGCTACAAATTCTAGCTACATGCAAGTGTTGTGGTTGTGAAAATCATGGAGGGTTACCATATGGGGTAAGTGTTATACCCCTATGACATCAAAGCCATTTCATTTACTAAAAATAGTAAATGGTAATTTCACCCATGCTAGATCTTTCCACCCATGTTGTACCTTCCAACAATAATTTTGATATGCAAGATCCTCACTAAAGTTGGTGTGGTGTTGAGATCTTGGCCATGTTGGATCAATGCTAGGGGATCAGGGTTTTATACCCCACACTAGGCATGGATTTTTTCACACCCCTTCATGCTAGGGGTAGGTGAGTTATACCCCTTTTAGGTATCTCTAGCATAGATAATGTTATACACCCCCATAAAATCCATTCAAATGTCAATTTTAACATCACAGAAGACATTTTTAGCCCCCAAGACCAAATATAGACATTATGTGACTTTTTTCACTTAGTGGATGAGGCTTTGACCACTTATGAGACATTTTTTAGTTCCAAAAGTATAAATTATGTGAGAATGCACCTTATGGGTTACATTCTTCACATTTACAACAAAGTTTATCCTCAAGTTTCATGGGATGGGGTTACAAAGGTTACAACATGCAAATTCAGTGATGTTTCAGTATCTTCATTTTTTGCTACATCAAGATAAAGACCAACTCATAATTTGGTGAGGTGTTAAGAGCCACTCTCTTTAGAACTCTAAGGTTGGATCAATACAAGATACACGGGGTGCATGTTAATGATGGAATGACAATGAATGTTATACCCTTTTCCATTGTGGAGTAGTTAGGCTTAGTAGAACATATTCAAAGCACTTCCACTTCTACTCTTAAGTCCTTTAATAAATCATAGGTAGTAGTGAGAGGATCCATTTCTTTAGACTATGTGCCTAGGAAAATAATTCCCCACATTTGATGATTTCTAAGTAGTGGAAGAGACACCAAGGTTCAATCTAATCTTGGGGAGGCCTTGGTTAGCCAAATTATGAGTAATCTCTTTTCCTATCCATTAAGAAATTCATCTACCTTATGAGGGAGTTAAAATTATAATCCACAAAGATGGAGTAGTTCCCTTATCTATCAATAATGTTGACATAAAGCAAGAATTTGAGGTGAAGTTTCAAGAAGAAACTCCTACCTCTAAAAATGAATTTAGGAATCATAACAAGTTTATCAAGCTAAGACCAAAAATAATGAACCCATGAAAAAATCATGGAAAGAGCTCCCATTCAATGTTATAAATGAAGAGAATGGAGAGTACAAAATTCTACAACAAAGGCCTTACACCTTTTCTAATCTTTCAAATATTAGAAAATAATTTCACGATTGAGTATGTCACCTAATCTTTCAACCATGTATCATATGACATAGCCTTTCACTTTGTAGCCTATTTTTTAAATCATATTCATATAATTTATTTTGTTTTACTTTACTTTACAAAATATCACCTTGTTATGCCTTATTTGTTGTTTTATTATGTAGGCTTTACTTTATATTTTTTATTTTAAGTTTACAATTTATGCCTATTTCCTTTTGCATTGATACAAAACTATAAAATTAAATAAAAATATAAAACATAAAATTCCATAAAAAAAAATTTAAAAATAAAAATAATAATAATAATTTATTTTAATCCAAAACTAACATAATAGCTATAATCACACCATATGGAAATAACAAAAATAAGGTATCCATAGCAATAGTTGCACTATGCAAGTCAATAGCAAAAATAGTACATAGTCCTCAAAGGCTAGGATAGCCAAAATAAACAAATACAATACTATAACCAAAATAACAAAATATAGTATGTCTAAAAGTATCCAAAAATAAGGTGGAGGACAAGGAGGAGGATTGAAACACCACCAAATCTAACTCAACTGCAAATTTTGGCTAATTGTCGAGACTACACTCACCCCAGTTGAGAGCATAGTCAACCTTTCATGGAAAGCATAGTTAGCATGAAGGCCACATTTTGCAATTTTCCTAAGTGTTAAGACTATGCTTACCCCCAATTGAGAGTGTATTCAGCCTCTCATGGAGAGTGTAGTCAACACGAAGGCCATTTTTTCGTAGTTTTTTCTAAGTGTTGAGACTATGCTCACCCCCAATTAAGAGCATAGTCAGCCTCTCATGGAGAGTGTAATCAACACAAAGGCCAATTTTTACAATTTTTTCTAAGTGTTGAGACTACGCTCACCCCCATTTGAGAGCATAGTCAACCTCTTTTGAAGAGCATAGTCAACACAAAGGCAAATTTTTGCAATTTTTTTCAAGTGTTAAGACTACACTCTCCCCCACATGAGAGCATAGTCAGCCTCTTATGAAGAGTGTAGTTAGTAGGAAGACTATTTTTGCAAATTTTTCCTAAGTGTTGAGACTAATATCTCCCCTAAATAGGATCATAGTCAACATCTCATGGAGAGAATAGTTAGTAGAAGGCCAATTTTCATAAATTTTGCTAAGTGGAAAGACTATGCTCTATCCTAGTTGAGAGCGTAGTCAGCCTCTCATAGAGAGCATAGTTAGCAAGAAACCTAGTTTTGCAATTTTTTTCAAAGTGTTAACACTATGCTCTTTCCTAGTTGGAAGTGTAGTCAGCCTTCCATGGAGAGCATAGTTTGCAAAAATCCATTTTCTCATAGATTTTACTAGCATTAAGACTATGCTCTCCCCCAACCCAAAGCATAGTTAGGCTTTCATAGAGAGCATAGTTAGTGAAAATAATCTCTAGCAACCTCCACAGTGTCGCAATGCTTAGGTCAGCTCTAGAATGTAGTCAACTCATCTTCGGCAAGCATAGTCAGCAAGATGCTTCTCTTTTTGTGTACCCTTTTGTCCCAAAATTGTAACTATGCTTAACCCCATGATAGACCATGAAGAGTATAGTCTCACAGATTGTAGTCATAGTCTCATAGTCTCATAAAGTCTAACAAAGAATAGCAAATCTTGACACCACCAGCCCAATGAAGAATGTAGTTGGATGATAGAGTAGTCCCAATTGTCCCCTCCACCACATGGTAGCCATCTCACATTTTTTGCTAACCCTAAACCCATAAATACCCACACTCTCAAAATTTTCAAGGTTGGAAAATCAAAGAGTTGGAAAATTTAAGGAGCACTTGAGAGAAAACCAAAGGCATTTTGGTGAGCCAAGAAGATGCAAAGTTGTAAACCTCCATAGCCTAATGGAACACTGTAGCCAATGGTACACCATGGCAGTCAACCCAACAGATGCAAACACTTGAGTAGAATGCCAGTCTCCATGACTAGACAACCCTGAGACTATGACTACACTATCCACTATGCCTATTGTATAGTATGTACCTTATAACCCCTTTTGTTGTTAACTATGATCAATCCCATTTGGTATGGTGTTCCACTTCTCTCTTTCTTTCTTTGCATTTTTTGCACTTTACTTGCATTTTTTGTTATTTGAATACATAGTTGCACCTAAAGCTATGCTTGAGTGGTGATCTAAATGTGTTGACACTACCCACTTTGCCAAAACTATTGACTATGCTTGTCCCCTCTCAAGCACTTGTGACTATGCTCAACACCGTTAACACGGTGAACACCACCTGCACACCTAACATCATTTTGCATTAGTACTGTAGCCCATGCTACACCCCCATTTCATTTAGTAAGTCTCTATTCAATTTACCAAACCATTCAAGGCACCCTGTCTCCACCCCTAGTAGGCCCTCACATGGATTTAGCATTAGGCTATGCACCCATGGACGTTAGTGTTCCAACCATCAACGTTTTTTATCATTATAGTATCTAGTTCTATAAGGGGGGCCAAACCATTTTCTTTTTAAGACTCTAGTGTGGTTATCTTGCATGCTCTCTACATCATAGTTGCTATCTTTAGACCAACATAGACTATAACACCCCTATGGACCTATTGTATGCATAGTAGTAGCTGAATCTTAGGCCAGTGCATGCATTGTCTACTAACTTCTTGGTGTACATTGGACCCTATAGTCAGTACCCCCCAAACCTTGTGTAGTAAGACAAAGCACATATATTCACTATCTACCAAATTCTTGACACTCCAGCGTAGAGAGCATAGTTTGCTCTCCGGCGTAGAGAGCATAGTTAGCTTTTTGGCATAGAAAGTGTGGTCAACTTTCTAGCATAGAGAGAATAGTCAGTTGTCTAGCATAGAGAGTATAGTTAGCTCTCCAATGTAGAAACTCTAGTTATCTTTTTTCCATAAAGAGTATACTTACCTCTTTAGCGTAGAGAGTGTAGTTAGTGTAGTTAGTAGTGTTAGCAGTATTTCATGATTAGCAACCCTTGTAGTCCCCTCTTGCAACTTATTCTTCATCCATGAACCCAGAATAGCCTTCAACATCAATCCCAAGTACACTTTCCATTCTAACCATCCAATAGAATACTAGGATTAACAACCCTGGAAATCCCATAATGGTAGAGCTATGGCAATCCCTTAGGCTACGTGGTCAAGACTAAAGTACATCGTGCTAAGTGATGAGCAATACAACTTTATATGTGCTCAGTAGACTTCTTGCACATGGAAGCAAAAAGAAGCTATGAAATGATCCATCAAAATGGATGGGAGTATATCCCCTCCTCACTCAATATCATCCAGTTCAAAAAGCCCTATCATTGGATTTTAGCCTAGCTTATTCAAGCAAGTGAGTGTGATGTAGGAATGGACTACAAAGATCTCCTACAAGAAGAAAAATATGAGTTTGAAGCTCACTCTGAGCACAAAGGCTCTTTTTAGACCATCTTCCAATGAGCAACCCCTAGACTAGCTCTTCCATAGTCTCATTCACCTATTCTCATTGATATGATCATAGCACCTATGCCACCTTCCTACTTCAATAGGCTTAGGTTAACACCTATGATAGAGATGCATTAGATACAACTTACACATTATGATGCAGTAGCCTGCTTCAGCTTTCCCTTCATGGCATCATTGCCACCCATTTAGCCATCACTACCCATAGCAACTAGATTAGCTCAACCATGTATCCACACAAGGCCCATCTCCAAGCCCCAAGCGACTCAAGCATCCTATGTCTTACCTATTTTGTCAATGCCCCTAGCACCAATCCAACCCACATATGTGTTGCCTACCCCAATCATTATCCCTACAGTATGGCCCATGCATCAAGTGCATTCTATGATCCCACAACTTGCAATCAGGTCATGGACCACATAGCTAATCCAATAGCAAATCACATAGCCAGCATAGCTAGCTAGAATGTCTCAAAACTTAGACTAGGGATTCCAAATGATAGAAAGCCTAAAAAAAGAGGTGAAGTGACTCAAAGCTACCTCCTTTGAAACTATCAAAGTGGTGGACTTCTACTAGGATGACCCTATAAGCCCCTCGGTCCCTCTTCTAACTCTTCCAACCGAGGTCCCATTGCCTCAATTCACCAAATACAATGGTGAGGGAGATCCCAATGCACATCTAGTCACATTTAGGTAAGAGTGTTTGCTATTGCAAGCATGATTGCATGCCATCGTATGCACATTTTCCATGTCACTCGCTAGCAAAGTGTTAGATTGGTACCATGCACTACCTAGAAGCTCTATCTCCTCTTTGGACAACCTCTTGTCTCAATTCATGATGTGCTTCAAATAGAACTTGAAGCTAGAGACCACCTTCAACCAACTAATGCAAGTGAAGTAGGTTATCTAGACCTCATGAAAAATTTCATTTAGGGCTGGAGTGACTCTATAATGAAATACAAGAGTCGATAGATGAAGTGCATCTCTTGGCCATTTTTAAGGATGTAGTTAATGACTTCATAAAGTCAAAATTGTATTACTTAGGCCCACAATCTCTAAGCCAAGCCTTTGCCCAAACCAAGAGCATACAAGATGTGGTAGAATCTAGTAAGAACCTAGCCTATGTGGCCTACAAAAACTAGCATGCAAGAAGGAACAAGGATAATGGAAAGCAAAATGCAATTGTGGAAACTATGGAAAAAGAGGGCAAAGCAACCAACCCAAGGCTAATGGCTAGGTAGCCCAGAGCCCTAGCTAACAACAAAGTTATCAACCCTAGCACAAGGACAACCAACCAGACTACATCCTCAATGACCATAATGCAAGTTGTTCTAAGGCCTAACTTTGAGCACAAAGATTGCTCTAAGTACACCCTATTGCTGTTAAAACCTTTAGAGCTGCTAGATCAACTATAAAGCTACACACATCTAGGATAAGCAAATGTCTAAGGATGCACACAAGAAACATGATAGATATTATAAGCTGCTAAGGAATCCTATGTCGACAACACCAAAAGAGGCCCCAATACCAAGGCATTTTAGGCTAGAAATATTTTACCAGTACCACTAATTGCTTAGCCATAACACTGATTTTTGCATAGCCTTGGAGGATGATCTATAAAGGATGATTGACAAAGGTGAGCAAGTACTTGACACTGCAAATTCAATAAAGCCTTAAAACCAATATATGAGAGCATATAATGACCCTCTAAATGTAAATGATGTTAGCTATGTCATAAATACTATTGGTATTGATGATGAGCTAGAATTGGTGCAGTGGGCATTCATGATCTAGGTGTTCTCTAGTAGTGCAAGGGTCCACTTAGTCCCAACAAGTTCAAGGCCTCCTTTCATTATTAGAGCATCACCTTAAGCATCTACAACATCCTTCATAGTTAGGGTTCCCTTGCAAGTTGCATTGACAACAATGGTTCAACCATCCCTCATCGTTTGAGTGTCACAACATGCTAGCCTATTACTTGCCTAAAACCTAGTAGTGGCCAATGCATCGGTTGCTTCCTTTCCAAGGGGCAACCTCACTAGAAACTCTAGCAAGTCCTCAAGGTGACAACATAGGGGACCCAATGAGCATCTCAAAGATAATATGGTTAGGCAACATCAAGATCAAAGAGTGCTAGGTCCACCAAAACTAGTTCCCATATTTGCAATTACTATGGCCAAAACAACTAAAAAGGCTACAATAAGAAAATAGCCAAGGAGCACAGAGGCCCCTAAATAAACTAGGAAAACAAAGCCTAAGTTTCCTTTGTGAGAGATCCATATCTTAGGACACATGAAAGAAGTCAAGGCCAGCAAAAACATGGCTGATAAGAAAGACTTTTTGGATGCATTAGCCCAAGTCAAACAAGTGTTCAAATAGAAGAATACAACATTGAGCTTGTATGACCTAATCATAACCTCATCTACCCATCACAAAGCACTAGTGCAGATGTTGACCTCCATTCTCATTGCATAGGATGTCCCTATAGATGAGACCTCCATCCATGCAGTCATGTTGCCTCCCACACCGTAGTTCCACATCCCTAGCATTTTGTGATGAAGTAATTAAGGTCAATTCTAAGAGGGACAAGGCCATAACAGCTCTCATGTTCATCACTATACATGTTGGGTAATGTAACATTAATAGAGTGCACATTGATGATAGAGTAGTAAAAAATGTTATACCATACACTGTTATGGATAAGTTAGGCCTCAAGGATCAAATTAGAGTGATGAAAACCATGTGCTTGAAATCCTTCAATGGATCACATGTTGTTGACAGGGGCACTGTAACTATAAATTTTGTAGCAAGGGAGAAAGTACCCACTACTATTAAATTCATTATCATCGAAGAGATACCAATCTTTAACTTAATATTAGGTAGACCTTGGTTGACATAGTTACAAGTCATCTCAAGAGATCCAGGTCTCATATGAAGGTGGTGAAGTTATCATCCACAATGATAGGGCACCCCTGTAGCAATCAACAACATAGGTATGGAGCAAGGGTCAAAGGTCGAATTTCCTAATGACATGCCTATGGTAGACAATGAAGCACATAAGGAAAATACATTCGAAAAAGTGGTAGAGGCCAATGACCTCCCAAAAGATGGCCTTTGGACAAAGTTTCCTTTGATGTAGTAAGTGAAGGTCATAGGGAATATCGGGTAGTGCAATCTAGACCCTACACACCCCCTAACCCACATCAAGTTACAAAGCAACTATGCAACTAAGGTATCCCCTTAGTCCAACCTACCCACTACCCACTTCTATGTGCCTTGTATTTTACCTTTTTTCTTATGTTGCATTTGTTTTGCCTAGATCAGCATTATCTTTTGCTTATTACACATCGGTTTGCTTTGTTTATGCCCTCTTGTTTACACATTCACTCAGTTATTTTACACTCTTTTAATTATTAGGTTAATGCATGAAAAATATCAAAGTTCATAAAAATCATAAATGCAAAAATTACCAAAAAGAGAGATAGCAACACATGGCCTAGAATGGCCTTAAACTAGCAATATGTGGCCCAAAATGGCCTTAAACTATCACCTTAAACCCCCTCAAAGTGGCCCAAAATGACCTTAAACTAGCAATATGCAATTTAGAATGGCCTTAAACTATTGCTTTGACCCAGAATGGCCCTAAACTATTATTGAGGCTCAAAATGGCCTTAAAATATCATTGTGGCCCAAAATGGCCTTAAAATATCACAACATCCTAGAATGGCCTAAAAATATTTCTTTCCATCACCATCATCCTAGAATGGCCTAACACTATCACTTTTAACCCTATCGCAGAAGTTCAAAATGGCCTTAAACTACCACCTTAGCTCGCTATGGCCTTAAACTAGCAATGCATAGCCTAAAATGGTCAAAAACTAGCATCGGCCACCTTGATATGGCCCTAAACTAACATAGGACCCATCAAGGCTTTAAATTAACAACAAACTTGCAATGGCTCACAATGCCCTAGTATCGCTATGACTCACAATGGCCCAAACTCACATACCCATCGCAAATGCAATAAGATCATCATATAGCGGTAAACGTTTACACACTACACTTAGCAAATAATCATCCATAGAAAATTCAATATGAATACCAATACATAGCATGAATAGCATCACATGGTAAAAATCTATCAAAAAAAGCCCAATGGAAGCTACATCTAGTCATGCTCAACCAGCAGTGCTAGGTGGGGATGGAGGTTCTACTTCCTCTACTAGGCAACTAGGGTTGGTAGCATTACCTAGTACCTACCACAAGCATTAAAAAATATGCATGATTAGTAAGAAATCATAAATTATATGAGCTAACTCAAAACATAAAAATCATAAAAAGATAACATAGCAGAAAGTAACCTAGGAGGATCATGCATCGATTAATTCTGGAGGTAACTCTCCAAGGCTTGCCTCCAAGTGGTGGAGGATCTTGGCTTTGAAAAGTTGCATCCAATCTTCCTACCCAAAGTCAATACCCATAACAGTCTTGCCTTTATCCATGATTGTCCATGCGAGTGGCTTCATGAAAAATGTAGTAGAGGAGGCCTCTCTAGAGGGGGTGATGATCTATCTCATGGGAGAGTCACTCATGACTGTACTCTATGAAAAAACATCATATGTCTGTTTCTCTCTATTCACCTCAAGAAACATCTCAAGGTGGCTACATTTGGTAGACTTCTCCTTGTACCATTACAAGTATGCATCGCACTCTCGCATTCCCCCATCGATAAACCTTTGTGCTATAATTCTTCCAATCATGGTTCTTCTAAGTAAGAAAATCCATCTAGAGTTGCTACTCTACAAGTTCCCATGTTGCCTCATTCTTACCTCTAAGAGTGCTCCAATATCTAGCATAATCAATCTCAAAGGTATGTCAGGTGCCATCCCCTCATGATCTAGCCACTATGAAGTCATATCTATATTGAAGATCCTTGATCTTCTTACCCTAGCTAGTCACTGTCTCATGTAGTTCATGCACATATTTCCACAAGTGCTCATTTGAATTCCTATAGACCCAAAACACCTTCCCATAGGAAAGTGTGCACTTATTCAATGTCTCATACATATGACAAGGCACCTAATCAGCTTCAGGAGAAAGGTCTGGTAGGACATCCACCTTGGCCATATTTATTGGATCCCATTGCAACTTGGGACCTATAGGCATTGCACACATAAGAGCATCTGAGTAATGAGTAATGAGCAAGATAGGACAAGATGAAATAGCATTACACACATACCAAGCTCAAGGTCCACTTATCGTAAGTAGTCCACCATGTCCTCAACAATGTCTTCCATGAAGGAAAATTTATCCAACATATCTACCCATGGCTCCATGTGGTAGGTAGATGTGAGACCATTGGTAGGAATATCTAATGTTACAATACAATGATGCAATTAGCATATGGCCTAACAGGTAAAGATACTAGAGCAAACAAGGGAAGACAAATGGCAATATAAGTTGATTACCTAGCAAGCACTTAGATGTGAGTGTAGGGGGCTCACCTAGCTACATACCATCAAAAAAAATGTCAAAATCATACCCATCAGGGTAGAGCAACCCCTCTTCTTCCAACTACCAAAGGGCCTTTGCTGCCTCATGAAGCTCATCTCCATGAGACGCCTCCTCCTCAGCTTGAGGAGGTGTTTCCTCCACTGCTACCTCAAACACTACTCTTGTAGCCCTATCTTCCTTTTCTATGATTAACACACATACACATATAACACATCATTATGCATAACAAATCATTAGCTAATTAATAGTATAGCACAAGATAAAAACATGAAAATAATAATATATACATGAATGCAACTAAGGCATCTAAGAAGCTACACATACTAACCTCCAACATCTACCCAAAAGCTTTGTAGCTTGATGTGGATCCTTTTCCTACTTAGCTTCCTAATCTTAGGGGTAGCTTCCTCTTGAGGATGTAGCCTCTTAATCTTGGCCTTATATAGCCCCATGATCTTTTCTATGTAGTGATATTCCTTGCTCACATTCCCAATGCCAACTAGAGGACCCTCACCTATATTATAACACAAATAATGAGAGTGCCCCACGAGACCCTTGGTCATTACTGATAATGACTCATTGGTCCCCTTTGAGGGGTCTTGCATGTGTGTGGTCAAGAACATATGCTTGATTCACTACCTAGATAGTTGTTCATGATCTTGCAACACCCATCGCCCATCATTTTGCATGATCAAAAGCTCTACAAACCTTTGCAGATATCCTATGAAGAACATGAAGTGGATGTGAGACCTTGCCTGGAGGTTGAATTGAATCCTAGAAATCTTTTCATGTAAGTCAGTTGCTATGTACATAGCCCAATTAAACCTCATATCCTCTAATATCACGTCCTTTATCACTCATTCCTATTCCACCCTTAGGATCTTTCCTTGGAAGAGCAGCTTCGAAAAGGCACAAGCATTTAACAAAGGGTAGAGCTCCCCCACCTCAAGCATTTGCACATTTTGGTTCAATATTCCTTTTTTGGATCAAGTGGCCCCCAACTAGTTCTTAATCTTCTCTCTGCAATCCACCTCCCTACTGGCCTTATCAACAATTATCGGGCCATCAGTAGGAATGCCAAAGAGATTAGCAAAGAATGCCTCATTGAGGTCTATCACTACCATCACATTGCACATCCAAGTGACAAACCACCTAACATCGCTACTAAAAGAGTCAAGGAAGGTGACCATTTTGACCACCAAGATACTCAGGCTAAGGGCCAACAATAGGTCCATTAACATAGTATGTGTGAGCTGAGCTATCAGCAAATCTAGCACTCTATGGCATAGCCAATGCTATGCACCTTCCACATCCCCATATTTCATTATAAAGATGGCCTCTGTACAACTTGTGGTGACCACCGTCACCTTAGTTAAGTCAACTACCACTACAACACAAAGCACAACTATGTTAGCATCACATAAATAAGGTGAACTAAAAGGCACACATGCAAGCACATGAGCTAAAACATAAATATGTATGTAGCACAAATAGAATGTGAGACGGGGGTGCAGACACCTCCTTAGAGTTAATGTCACCAGCAACCCACTCTTCATCTAACCAACCATGGATCCTACATTACTCATATGGCTTTAAGTGATGAGAGATATAGGCCTCTAAATTATGTCCTATTTGCTCATTCACAGCTACCCAAACATTCATGCTAGATGATAAAACCTCTAAGGTAGTGTAGGTTAAGTCCAAAGAATATGGATCGTCATGCTGGCCATCTTCATCAACTCAAAACTTGGCAATCAAGCATAGAACCATTAGCAATTTAACATGAGAAAGTAGTAAAAAACCACTACATAATCCATAGAAGCACTTACCCTCCGATGTAGTAGGCAATTCCAAGTGGATTCTAGAATAGAGTATGTAATCACTACACAATAAAACAAGGTGTTATTCTTATTATAAAAAGCAAGCCCTGTCATGCACCATACTCTAGATAACTACTAAATGGCCCTAGGACCTTTTCCTAAGCCTCTTGGCCCATCAACATTGGTAGTGGACTCATCTAAGACAAAATTCAAGACCACCAAGTGTGACCATATGATCACACTAAACTACTACAATAGGTGCTCTAGGATTTCTTAGGCTCCTAGCCAGAACCACACTACCTAACGATCCACTTGCAAATCATGCATAGGGGTGTTGGGAATAGGTTCACTCATGCAACACAGGATGCCCATGAGCTCAACCATGATCAAAATGGGTTTCAGCAACATCCTGCAATCACCAAGCAACACATGAATCATTAGTATACATGCATAAATGTAAAATTTTGGTATACACATTATAAAGTATTAATATAAAATTAAAAAATTCCCAATTTTGACAATACACCTAAGGCCCCACGAGTGTAGGATGTCGATTAACTCATTTGATGTGCCTAGCACTCATTGGGATACAACACATCTTGTAGAATTAATAGTATATTTTTGTAGGATTAGCACTATGTTTTGTATGTTAGCACCATGCATAGTTAGAAAAATTATTTTTAACTTTGGAGTACCCCAATAAAGACCATAGTCCCAAAAAACAAGGCATTTTCACAAACACCTAGTAGACTACACTCTCAATGCATGGAAAGCATAGTCCCATGGCCATGGAGAGAGTAGTCTTCCCACAATGCTATGCTTGTCATGGTTGATAAGGCCCCACCTTACCTCTTGACCATTATGATAGGTTGTGCCTCCCATGACTACCGAAAAATAGAAAAAGTAGAGAAACATACACAAGCCCTCAACATGGATTATAGCTATGGCCCCTACGACCACGCTGCAAAGCACAACAATAGTTGTAGCCCCTACAGCTACACTTCATAGTGGCCCTAAGCCCCACAAAAAATTTTTAAAAATCACAAAAAATACCTCTCCCCCATATTGCCCATCGTGGCTAGAACCCCAACATCAATCATAGTCATGTTGTGAGGAGCACGATAATGGCCACAACCCTTACAACCATGCCATGACATGCAAGGTGCAAGGCCCTAAGCCCTATGCCAAAGAAGAAAAGCCTAAACCCCTACATCATACACAAGAAAACATGAAACAAAATGACATGTGATTATCATGATGGGCCCCTACAGCTATGCTACCCTAGGCAATGATAGTCATTCCTCTCTAGCACACCAAAATCCCAAGAGCAACCCTAGCTAATGTGTAACCCCAAACCCTACACTATCCTAGAATAGAGAAAAAAAAAGAAAAAAAAAACCAAACCCATCACCACACCCTTCTTACTAGTTCTCAATGATGATCATGGCCCCCATTGTCATGCCATGCAGTGTGTGTGCAAAGCCTAGCTCCCCACATAGCCCTAAAAGGTCAAATAGAAGCAAAAAAAAAAGTGTAGCAATGCAGAACCCCATCTTTGTTCCCTACACTACCATAACCCAAATAGGTCTCCAAGATCCAAACAAGGATAAGAACCCTCCCTGATGCCACATTGCACCATGGTAGCACATAATCACTATGGCCACCACCATGGTAGGGCACACAAGGTAGCACCATGGGACTATGCTCCCTAAAGCTTCCATAATCCTTGCCAAAAAAAATCATAATGAACCAAAAAATGAGCCAAAGGGGAAGAGCATAGACAATGTACCTAGCTAATGTTGATGGCCTCCTCTCCTCCACATACACCTATGGTAGGCAACTTAGTGCTCTCTCTCCCTTGGCAACGTTCACTAGCCTTGGGTGAGTGTGTGTGCTTTGGTGCATCATCTTTTTCCCAACAACATTCTCCACTGATAGAAATGGCAAAAGTAGCACTAAGACTACACTCCCAATGTCATAGTAAAATGGAAAAAATGACAAGTTACCATGTTAAAACTACACCTATATATCCTCCTAGGGTTATTTAATGATCCACCAACTTGGGACTATGCTCACCACCATATTAACCATATTAAGCCTAAAAAGATTATTTTTCACTACCTGCAAATGCCAAGTTAATTCCACTCTTGAGCATGACCAGCCCTCCTCAAAATGGCATGTTTAGCACATCTGCACCCTACCGAGGCCTAAAACTAGCGCAAACATGTTTACCTCCCATAGCAATTTGCATGCATACTTAAGTAACTAGTTTTCTCATTCATGCATTATTATTATTAATATTTATCTAGCTTATTTTTGTAGGAACATGACATGGCTATGCAGATGCAAATTCTCTTACCTTAGGTTCTCATGGGGCCTTATGGCAACATCAAGTAATGCAGTAACCCTCATTGCTTAGACCTTGAGCCTGCAACCTACCACGATTACATAGCATCGGTAGAACCACCACTACATTGGCCCAACCACCTAGTTAAGGCTCTCATCCTAGAGGTAAGGGACATCACAAAGGATCCCCTTCTCTTGATCCCTATGGTACTTCACAATGGTAAGGTGAGAACGCTGAAACTAAGCTCCTCGCTAAAACCCCAACATGCTCAAAACATCGCTAAAGTACTTAATGATAACATTAAAGCATTTACATGGTCATACAAGGACATGCTAGGCCTAGATCCCCAACAATTCCAACAAAAAATCATCCTTGATCCCTACATGAAACTAGTTAAATAGAAACTTAGTACAACCTTCATGACCCCATGGGGTACATTTTGCTACACAAGGATGCCTTTTGAACTAAAGAATGTAGGAGCAACATCAACATGCAATGACATACATCTATAGTGATTACATGCTTAGTTTGCTCAATGACTATGTAGATAATATTGTAGTTAAGTCCAAAGTGGCCCAAAAGCATGCAAAAGACTTAAACTTAGTACTTAAACATTACCTAAAAAATGATCTTAGGCTAAACCTAAAGAAGTATGTTTTGGCATCAGAATAGGTAGGATGCTCAACTTTTTAGTATCCAAAGTAGATATACGTGTAGATCTTAACAAGGTTAAGTCCATAACCAACTTAGTGCCACTGACTAACCTTAAGGAGCTATGAGGGTTACAAAGTAGAATAAAATTCATACATAGGTTTATCACCTAGTTAATCAATAAGCTACAACCAATGCAACATTTTCTCAAGAAAGGATCCCACCTCGAGTGGACAACTCAATGCCAACAAGCATTAAACAACATTAAGCAAGAGCTAGCACAACTACCTACAATTCACCTTTCACAAGGAGATAATCCTTTTTGCATCTACCTTGCCACTTCTAATGCATTCATTGCTTCTCTATTTTGCCAAAACTGAGATGATGGCACAGAGGTCCCAATCTACTACCTAAGTCATGTGTTAGTAGCCAATGAAACAAGATACAATGATGTGAAGAAGTATTGTCTTGTTCTTGTCTTCTCACTAAAGAAGTGAAGGTATTACCTCTTCTATAGCTAGGTTAACATCATTTGCAAGAGCAACGTACTTTGAGTTGTAAAAATGAATATCTACAAAAGTAGTTGCATTGCATGATTAAAAGCAATAACAATGGAATTTAACCTACATTATCTTTTGTAAGCCTCAACAAAAGGTTAAGTAATAGCCACATAACTCATGGCTTTACCAATGGACTATCAAGCTACTATAGACCCTAAGTTCCTAGATAAGCACATTAGTAGTATTAGCCAAGTGTTCGATAACTATGAGGCATTCTTGAATTTTGATGGAGCTTCAACCTCTCAAGGGGGTAGCACCACTACTATTATCATGTTTCCCTCTAGGGAGATTTGATCCTTCACATATCATTTTTCATTTCCCTGCACCAACAATGTGGCAAACTACGAAGGTCTCCTCTAAGGTATCCTTGCAACACATGACCTAGGAATCCAATGCATAGTGATCTGAGGTGATTCACAACTAGTGGTCAATTAGGTAGCAGAGGTTTACACCTATAAAGCACAACATTTACAACCTTACTGTGATCTGGCAAAACACCTACTCTAACACTTTGTAGTTGCTGATGTTCAACATGTTCCCTAGAGAAAAAATGTCATTGCCAACACACTTGCAACATTAGCCCTTAGCATAGCACCTAGCATGTTTAATACATTGCCCACCTTTGTGGAAAATTGCACTGCACCTATCATGCAAATCATCTAAGATGCATCCATCTATGGATCTAAAGAAATTTTTCCACTTGAATTGCAAGCTCCATCACTTTGAGTAATCCTCTCAAACTTCATCAAAAAGGTCAAAATAATGAGTTGATAATTGTAGACCTTGACTTAATAGAGGGGAAATGCATTCATATGCTTAATCACATTGAGTGGTATTAAGAAAATCAACAATACAAACATTATCACAACTAGCATCAACACCCAATCAGAAGAGGGGACCTAGTCCTCAAGGCCATTCATAAATCCATGGATAAATTCTTAGTCAACTAGAAAGAACCTTTCTTGGTCACTAAGGCCTATGACAATGAAGCATTCAAGCTCACTAATAAAGACTAAAACGAGTTTGCCAATCCAGTAAACCATTTGTACTTGAAGTTGTAATATATCTAGCATGCAACACCACACATCAATCAAGCAAGGTTAGTAGCTCATCTGCTACAATGTTAAACTAGCATAGAGGTTTGATATGACTATAAACCAGTATTCTACCATGACTTTAAACTAGTAGTCTACCATGACTCTAAAGTGGCACAGCACATCCACTAAGACATTAAACTAGCATAGAGTAGTCTTCTAGGACTAAAAACTAGCACAACATGGTTTTCTAGGACCTTAAACTAGGCCCAATGGTTTGCTACGACCTTAAACTAGTAAATCCATGATTTACCAAGACCTTAAATTAGGTTCGTGGTTAGTTGTTAATAACTTGTTTCATCCTTCTATAAGCAAGTGAGCAAGCAAACTACAACTCTCCTTCTACACCAAAAGAGGGAGCACACTACATCTATAGAATAAAGCACTTGCAATCTATGAAACTTGTGTCACTGATGTGGCCTTCTACATTTTTTCATATGTATTCTATTTGCATTTATGTATTGTATGGTTTGCTTGTCTTCTTGAAGTTGTGTTTGAAGGATGAAGCCCCAGGCGGTCATGCAAAGGCACAACTCATCACAGTAGCAAGTTGTCATATTGCTTCGTTGTGCATGATTGGACTAGCTAAGCCTCTCAAGAGTGCACATCCCTATTATTCTATTATATCCTACTCACATCTACTCCTATATCCTCATACCCTTTCATTGCCCATGTAGCAAAGATTGCAAACATTTTTGACACTCATGTGTTGTGAACACATGGCATCCTCTTCAAGTTAAATCATAGAACCCAAGGAGGATGTAACATAAGTCATCTTGTGAAAAGCCTTGGTCAACTGGTCAAAGCCTAGGTGGATGTAACATAAATCATCCTAGGGAGAAAACACCTACTATATAAATGCAATGTGATTTCACAAACAACAAAGTAAACCACTGAAACACCACAAAAATCTTCTAAGTGTTGCACCAGCGTACACGCCCAGCGTTCACGCCCAGCGTACACGCCCAGCGTTCATGCCCAGCANTACTATATAAATGCAATGTGATTTCACAAACAACAAAGTAAACCACATCTAGTGACATGCAATCCATAGGATAGGAAGCACTTGTAGCAAGCATTTAGTAATGTGTAGAGTCCAAAGAAGTTTTACGATGCCAAAAAAAAAGAAGGGGCTAATCATGTCATTAAGCAACCTAACAGCAAAGCAATTTCACAATTGGCCTAGCCTTGAATCTATACCTTAACTCTCTCACAAGCACTCTAATGAGAGGTCAATGTTTTTAAGGGCTACTCACTCTAGTGTCATGGTCATCATCAACCATGATGTCCTTGCATCATGACATCCCACTTTCACTTCTCCTTCCTTTTATCCCTAGCACATCACCTACACCTTTTACTCCCACTTCTTACCTACAATCTAGTGTACCACTATCCATAGCAATATTGGGCATGGTGCAGCGACATCCAATTTGGTACCAAAAAGTGATGTTGGTGCCAAGTCTACTATGGTGTTTTACTGTTCTTTATCCACATCTCTCAAGCCACTCATCTAGATGTTAACAAAGAGGGATCAATGAAACACCACCAAATCTAGCCTGACTACAAATTTTGGATAAGTTTTGAGAGTACACTCATTCCTACTTGAGAGCATAGTCAGCCTCTCATGGAGAGCATAATTAGCATGAAGACCACCTTTTGCAATTTTTCTAAGTGTTGAGACTATGCTAACCCCTGGTTGAGAGCATAGTCAGCCTCTTGTAGAGACCATAGTCAACACAAAGGGAATCTTTTTGTAGTTTTTTCTATGTGTTGAGACTATGCTCACCCCTATTTGAGAGCATATTTAGCCTCTTGTGGAGAGCATAGTCAACATGAAGGCCAATTTTTGCAATTTTTTCTAAGTGTTGAAACTACACTCTTCCCTAGATGAGAGCGTAATCAGCCTCTTGTGAAGAGTCTAGTCAACAAGAAGGCCAATTTTGCTAATTTTTTCAAGTGTTGAGACTACACTCTCCCCTAGATGGGAGTGTAGTCAACCTCTCATGAAAAGTTTAGTCAGTCTCTCATGGAGAGCGTAGTCAGAAAAAGGTCAATTTTTGAAAATTTTGTTGAGTGTCAAGACTATGTTCAATCCTAGTTGAGAGTGTAGTTGGCCTCTCATAGAGAGTGTAATCAGCAAGAAGCCCAATTTTGAGAATTTTTTCCAAGTGTTAACACTATTCTCTCCTCCCATTGGGAGGATTGTTGGCCTCCTATGGATAGCGTAGTCTACAAAAATCCATTTTCTCACAGATTTCACCAACCAACAACATAGTTAGCTAGAACAGTCTCCAACAACCTCCACAACATAGCAATGACACTCAGCTCAGCTCCAAAATGTAGTTAACTCATCTTCAATAAGCATAGTTGACAAAATGCTTCCCTTTTTATATACCCTTTTACCCAAAAATTATAACTACACTCAACCCCATGTTAGACCATGGAGAGCATAGTCTCTAGCTTTCATTTCTCAAGTACCTTGTGGTCTTCTCAGCACACACATGTGGTTGGTAGCATAGTCACAATTTCATAGTCTCATAGAGTCTGGCGAAGTGTTTCAATGCTATGAAAACACTCAACCCTACAAGGTCCCGACAAGCTCAACAAATATGCCTTCCTACAAGAAGCACATTAATCCCATAGGGATACAAAAAAAAAAAAAAGAGTGTAACTATACTTTACAATCTCCTTGCATTTAAGCTCTCATAATAAAAATACAAAATAAAAAGATATATAATGAAGACCATAAATTCAACACAAGATGTATATAATGATGATCTGATCATGTGAACAATGATTACAAATTTCTCAAAAATTTCTACTTTTTTATACCCTTTATGTTTCCAAAAACTCCTTAGAATTCATCCAAAAGCTAGTTAATGACTATTTGAGATGCCTAATTTTAAGTGAAGATAATATACATCTACCTCAATATATAGACATCTACCCTTATACATCTACCCTTAGATGTTTACCCTTAGACATCTTTTCCAAGAGTTAGATGTTTGCTGCCAATGTGAGACATCTACCCTACAAGAACATAGGACCCTATGTTATTGATCTAACATTTTGGCATCTTGGTAGTCCTTAGAACATCTTCATATAACTTGTAGACTTCCTTTACATCCCAACTCTCATTTTGTCATCCTAGCACTAGTATTTTCATCTAAGCTTAGCTCATGATTTTCTTCTTGTCCTGATCTCATCATGCTTTTGCTCTTTCTTAGTCCTACAAGGCAATACAAATAAATTTTTCACATTTCACATCTTCTATGGTTTTGACATGCCAAAATATTAATAGAATGTTGAACACTATCAATACATGCCAAAGATGACTGAAAACTAACCATCAAAAACTATTACTGATTAGCACAACTTCCATGGTTAGAAAAATTCCAAAAAAAAATTAAAACTTATTTTCAACTTTAAACACTAAAAATATGCTTAGGGAAAATAAAATCTTACATTAATGCTACATCAACAACTTTGGAAAAGTTAATTTTCAACTTGGAATTACCTAGAATCTTTTCCAAGAAAACCTAGTTTATATTGAAACAAGTCTGGTAAAACCTTTGGAAAAAATGTTTAGAAAAAATTTTAAAAATTTCAAACATCATCTAGCTCTTACACTACATTAACAACCTTGAAGAATCTTGGATTTCATCAACAAGTGATCAAAAAATTGTAAATGCTATCAAATTTTTAGAAGAAAAACTGCAAAACAAGCCAAAAATGATGTGCACTAGGTTAGATGAAAACTCAAAAAATATTCATGAAAATTCCAAAAACCATGATTTCACCTACAGTGCAACCAAAAAACTCATACAAATTTCTATGAAATCCAACATCGAATTCTACATTCTACAATATTATAAAAAATGTCAAAAAATGACTAGTTTTAACAAAAATTAGGGCAAAAATGTTTTGAATAGGCTAGGAAAAAATTATCTCTATGGAAACAAGTCCTAAAGTTCAAATTTCATTCTAAGCACAATGGCATAACCTAAACCTTATATTCAGCATTCAAAGAATGAAAAATTTCAATCAAAGTAGGCCTAGGGATAGAAAAATGTCCCCATAAGATGGATACTTGGCAATCCTTGATGAAGATCCTTCACCTACAAAAGGATCCAAAAGCCTAGATATTATTCATACAACCTTGCTCATATCATCCAATACTAGATTCCTACTTGTGAATCCTTTCCTCTTCATCATGATTGCATAAAACTCAAGCAATTCTACCTTAGCCTATTCCTGGTAAAAGCCAAAACTTTCACCTCTATTTCTAGTACACTATGGTCAATGGTAGATATATGTTAAAATTACTAATAACTAACAAGTATTTGGTCTTTAACCATTAAAACTTGCTTTCATATGTTGCCCTTGTGAAATCAAGACTAAGATAGACTCATACATTGAGTTTTGTTGAGAATTCTCTTCCAATACTTATGCACTACCAATAAAATCCTTGTATGCTAATAAACATATTTACCATATTGTAGACTATGTAGCCAAAAAAAAAATAGGCATTGTATGCTAGGTTTTCTTAAGATTCTACCTTTTGAGGTAGATTGACTATGATCAAGCCCCATAAGACTTGGGTAAAAATGCTAAGAAATTTCAAACATTGGGATTTAGTTTAAAAGTGAGTACACATTGTGAAACCCTACCCCACATGATGTGTAGCTTGTGGGGAAGTGTGTAAAGCTTGTACTAGACTTACTTCCTACTAAACATACCCACACACTACCTTGGTGGATACCATAAGACCTAGCAAAAAATTAGAAAAATTATAGCCTAGAATACTTGTCCAAAATTCCTCAAATTTGATATAGAAGATGGCCCACACACTTTGTAGCATGTGGCGTAGTGTGATAAGTCTTCCATAGGTCTTAACTTTATCAGAAGAACTCAAAAACGTTACAGAATTAGCACATTGACCAAACACTAATGTAGAAACTCTAAATAGTAAAAAAAAAAAAAAATAGTGTTGGGAGTAGGTTTTTAACCCCACATAATTGGTACATAGGTCTCATACATAGTGCAACATGTGGGGTAGCATGTGGAAGCATCACAAACCTCTATGGGCATCAAACCTTACTCAAAATGGTGCAAGAAATGGCAAAACCCTTTTTTACAATCTAAGCACTATCATAGGAACTTGAGATAGCCAAAAACTAAGTTAAAATCCCTCAAAAATAACTTGAATAGACTCCACATAGTAGGATATCATCCTAAAATACTTCATAGCATGTGAGCTTTACATCAGTCAAAATCAAGCCAATTGTTGTCTATTAGCTCCTTGGTGTGTCTCAAGAGACCTAAATTAAAAGGTAGAGTAATAAGATGATCTTAGGAAGCTATAGGAAGATGATTCTTAGCCCCACATATTGGAAGCACATCTTCCACCTACTATGTAGTGTGTTGGGTTTTGGAAGCTCTAGAGCCTCATCACACCTCAAGAATTACTCAAAGTAATCAAAAAGGCTACAAATATTCCTCTACATTTCCAACACTACCTTAGGAATTTGGAAAAAGCTAAAAACTTGGTCAAAAATTCCTAGAAATTATTGGACCTTATCCCACACACTAGGAACCCTATCCCACATGGTGTGCAATGTGCAGAGCAACATTTAAAGTCTTTTAGTATGATCTACCATGCCTAGAATTTCCTATATGTTGTTTGGTAAGTCCCACAAACCTTGGGATGGAAGACTAACCAAAAGTTTAAACTTTGCAAGCTAGGAAAATTTGGTTTTGATTCCAAATGATATGATACCCTATCCCACACACTATACAACATGTGAGCTCAGCATGTGAAGCTCTAGTAGACTAAAAAGCAACCCAAACTTGCTCATGCTTAATCCAAAACACTTAAAAAAGCCTCACCCCAACCTTGTGCACCTTAGATATGGTTAAACTAAATTAAACTAACTACAAACTTGATAAGAATCCTTCACATGCTAGGGATTTAGATCCCACATGCTATGATAGTAGTCCAAATTGCCTACACATTGAGGAAATAGTTCCCACACACTAAGGATTCAATATTTTAGCCTTTTTGAGTTCTTAACCATCAAAAAAGGCTCTTTCTAAGCTATTTACAACTATTTTTCTTGATCTTCTTGCCTATTTTAATTATTTTTATTAAATTTTTAGCAGTTTAGTGCTAGTTTTCACAAGCTTTTTCTATTTTTACAAGCCTTTTTCATTTTTAATTAATTTTTCTAGCTTTTTAATTATTTAAATAATTTTAAACCTATTTTCTCTATATTTTTAATTATTTTGACACTTTACAACTTATTTTCAATAGATTTTTGCTAACTTTTATCATTTACAACCTATTTTCCTTAGTTTTTTTACTACTTTTAGTAATTAGCAACCTATGTTCTTCAAGTTTTCACCTATTTTGGTAGTTTATAACTTATTTTCATTGAATTTTTGTTTATTTCTATTATGAGAATCCAAAATAAAAATAAATATTATTATTTATAGTATTTGTAACTTGTTATAATCTCATTTGACCAAGTTTGATCTCATTTGGTATCATTTGATATCATTTGGTATCATTTGATGACATTTTATATCATTTTTGGCACCATTAAACCCTGCTTATCCATCCTTGATATTTTTTTTCATCTCTTTGGCATCATTTAGTATCATTTGATGTCATTTTCCATAGTTTTTTCTTCATTTGGCCATGCTATAAACCATTCAAAATCATTTCACACTGTCTTGATATCATTTTTCATCATTAGACATCATTTATTCATCGTTACAACTTCATTTACTATCATTTGATATCATTTTGTATCTTTTTTACTCAATTTGGTATCATTTTGATATCATTCAACCTCATTTTGATATATTTTGATCACATTTGACCTCTTTTCACCTTATTAGGTATGATTGGATATCATTTGATATCATTTTCTACCATTTATGACATTACTTAGCCTTGTTATAGCTTTTATTACTATTATTGGATATTATTGTGCCCCCATGGTGTTTTATTACTATGCCATTTTACATCATTTTATCATTTTTTAGCAAATCATATCATACAAATGCCACTTAATGTGCTTTTGGTTGATGTGTAGGACCAGAACATGGACACATGTGTGCAATTTAGCCTACCTCTAAACCTTGTTGGATCCTATGATAATGTAGAATGATCCATTGACCATAATTACCTAGATATTAAGCCTAAAATCCTATTTGACCATGTAGCTACAATAGAAAAGTCTCAAAAATGACCTAAGTACATAGTTAAAACCCTTTACTTAGAGGCAAGAGACATCTTGGTGGACTCTCTAATTGAAATCCTAGTTACAACCCACAATGGTGATGGGAAAACACTAAAATTAAGTTCCTCACTAGAAACCCAAGTGGCTCAAGACATCACCAAGATCCTTCAAGATAACATTAAAGCCTTTGCTTGGTCATACAAGGATGTGCCAAGACTTGATCCATGATCAGTGTAACATAACATCATACTCGACCCTAGTCTCAAAGCTCATCAAACAAAAAATGCATAAAATTAGGTCAAATCTAGCCTTAATAGTTCATGATGAGATCATGAAGCTTTAACAAGTTGGTTTGATTCAAGTAGTAGATTACATTAATTACATGTTTGACATAGTGATAGTCCCAAAGAAAAATGGAAGCATTAATATTTGTATAGATTTTAGAGACCTTGATAAGGAAACCATTAAGGATGATTTCTCATTACCTAGCATTGATCAACTCATTAATACTATGGCTGGACATGCCTTACTATCCTTCATGGATGGGTTCTCAACATACAACTAAGTTAGGATCAATTCATAGCATCAACTCTACACGACCTTCATGACCCCTTGGAAAACCTTTTTGTTATGCCATGATGTCATTCGATTAGTGCAAGCTATCAATAAGAAATGACCCCACATATTTACCAACTACATGGTAGGGTTACTTAATTATTATGTTGATGAAATAGTGACCAAGTCCAAAATAGCCAATGACCATGTACATGATCTTAATTTAGAACTCCAACAATGTCTCAAATATGAACTTAGACTTAATCTTAAGAAGTGTGTCTTCAATGTCAAGATCAATAAAATTCTTGGTTTTGTAGTATCTAAACCATGGATACATGGCTATCTTGATAAGGTTAAAGTCATAACCAATTTGGCAACACCCACTATCCTTAAGGAGCTACAAGGATTACAAGGTAGACTACAATTTATTTGTATATTTATCTTGAGGCTTACAAATAAGCTACAACCCATACAACACTTTCTTTAGAAGGAAGTTAACTATGAGTGGACTGATCAATGTCAAGAAGCCTTTGATAACCTTAATCAAGAGTTGGCCCAACTACCCACTATGTATCCACTTTAGAACAACAAAAAATTTTACATCTACCTTTCAATTTCTCACAAATCCATAGCCTCTTTACTCTATTAAAAATGAGATGATGGAGCAAAGATACCCATTCACTACTTGAGCCATGCATTAATATCCTACAAGATTCAATATATAGAGGTCAAGAAGTATTTCCTAGTCCTAGTCTTCTCCTTGAAGAAGTGTAGACACTACCTCTTTAGGAGCCAAGTCACCATCATATGTAAAGACAATGTACTAAGAGCCATAACAACCAATATATATTAGAATAGTTGAATAGTTTGGTGGAAGGCCATAACAGTTGAGTTTAGCCTACATTACATCTTCCAAGTCTCAACAAAATATCAAGCTATAGCCACATAATTTACAACTTTCCTAGTTGAGGAAAACACAGTCATCGATCCTAAGTTCCCTAATGAACATGTCACATTGTTAACAAGGTACCTAAATATTACGAGCCCATCATGCACTTTGATAGAGCTTCAAATATCCATGAAGTTGGTGCTTCCACCATTATAATATCATCCTCTAGTGTGACCTAACCTTTCACTTATCATTTTCAATTTTCATGTACCAACAACATAGTGGAATATGAAAAGTTAATCAAAGAAATGATGGTATCTTGTAACCAAGAAATCAAATGTTTAATGATAAAAAATGATTTGAAACTAGTGGTTAACCAAGTAATTAAGGTTTACATATACAAAGTCAAACATTTACAACCTTACTATGACCTAGCCAAGAAACTCATGCTAAAATTTACAAATGTTATCATTCAAAACATATCTTGAACCAACAACACCTTAGCTAATACCATTACAACCTTAGCCTTAAAAGTGATGCTAGATGTGTTTAGCAAGTTACCTTTCTTGATAAAGAACTATGCTCTTCTCATTACATAGGCTACCGAAAGCACTTCTATAGCCACTATTGACAATTTTCCTCAAAGGATGTGTAGGAAGATTTTAAGTTTTATCTCATGCATGATGAATCTTCACAAAACCTGACTACTTCTCAAAAGGACATTGTACATAAAAGATCAAAATAATATGTCATTGTAGCTAATAACAAACTATGTCAAAGCTCCTATGATGTAATATTATTGTGCTTGGACAAAATCAAAGTTTGCATAGTCCTTGATTAGGTTCATGAAGGTGCATGTGGAGGGAATATAAGACCTAGAGCCATGGTCATAAAGATTATATGACTAGGATACTATTGGTCCTATATGGAAAGAAACTTCCAATAGAAGCTTAAAACTTGTGATACCTATCAACATCCTAGTAACTTAATACACATGCCACCAACTAATTTACATACTACCTAGATCACATGGTCATTTCAATGATGAGGAATCAACATTATTGGAACTATAACACCTAAGTCTTCCACAAAGCATAGCTTCAACATCATTGCAACCAAATATTTTACAAAGTGGGTTGAAGTTATTCATCCAAGGAAAAAATCTCAACAAGTCTATAAATTCATATTAGATAACATAGTGCCTCATTTTGTCATACCCCTAACTATAGACATTGACAATGAACCATAGTTTAGTAACCAAGAAATGCAAACCTTTTGTCAACAATTAAGCATCAAACATTCCTTTTCATCATCATACTATCCACAAGTCAATGGGAAAGCTAGAGAAAATAATAAATTCATCATTAACCTACTTAAAAGATGATAAATAATAGTAGATATAAGTGGCATGAGTGACTTGTGCATGCACTTTTGACCTATAGGAAAATCTTTAGAACCATGACTAGTGTCACCCTATATAGTCTTATTTATGGTTTTAAAGTTATTTTGCCTCTTGAATTATAGGTTCCATAAATAAGGATAGCTCTATCTAACTTCATCAATGATGAGCAGAATAAGAAGTTGCATACCATTAACCTTGATTCAATGAAGGAGTACTAAATACAAATACTTGCTGAAATTGAAAAATATTTAGAGAGGCAAAAACAATAGCATCATCATGATTTGAATAAGCAAAAATTCAAGGAAGGAGACCTTGTACTTAAGATTGTTTGCAAACATATAGAAAAATTCTCAACCAATTGGGAAGGACATTTCATGGATACCAAACCTTATAACAATGGAGAATTCAGACTGGTGAACATGGATGAGAATGAATTGACCAACCCACTCAATCATTCCTATCTCAATCCATATTATATCTAACACTAACCTATTTTCCTATATCCCTTGCTTACCTTTATTTGCAAATATGGACAAATTATTAATGCTAATGATCTTTGTAGCCTATAGCAAGCAAACCAATGTGACCTCTTATCTCTCTCTTTTCGGCATAAGAAAAGTATTTCAAACTTTGTATAAATCTATGAAACAAAGTATGAATTTCTCATGTTATATTAGTTGTAACCTATGATAGCTTGTATCTTCTTTTTACCTTATGTGGCCTTATGAAATCTCTTGTAATCACATGTATTCTTTGACTTGTTTTCTTATCCTCTTAGAGTTGTGCTTGTAGGATGGAGCCTAAAGTCATCACAAGGATGCAACTCATTGCAATAGTAAGTTACCATGCTACCTTTATGTACAAGATTTGGTTAGCTTGTTCCATAGTTCCAAGAGTGCTTTCCTCACATCACTTCCATTATCCCTCTTAAGTCATAATCTTATAGACACAGTATAATCTTCCTTACACTAATAACAATGAAGACCTATATTTGACGCTCATGCATCATGACCATGTAACACCTCCTTTGATATACTTTGACATCAAGTTTATTGAATGTAATACATTTCAATCAATGAGAACACAAAAAAATGACCTTGCTAATAAATCCCAAAAAAGGTTTCATCCCTTAAAAATGAGAAAGCAAATTACCAAGAAAAGCCAAGAGGTTGATGTATCCTAAAGCCAATTAAATGACTAGCTCCAAACAAAAAAAGGAAGGAGTCGAGTGGCCAAAGAAGCCCAAGAACTGAATTCTAGTTCCTCTAACATATTATTGAGTACCAAGTAGTTTGACCATAAATCATGAAGGCCTCTTCGATCATAAATCATGTCACCATCATACTATGATTATGATGTCAACATTTGAAGTTCTTTATTAATCCATGTAACCTCCCAATAATCAATATAGCCTTTATCTCATCTCAAACTCATAACACTCCATCATGACCTTACTCCTTGGCATGGTTTGATAGCTACAAAATCAAGCATGGAGAGGGAGCATTGTTGATAAACCTATGGTAGTGTTTTATATTCTTTGTTGATGTATCTTAGGTCAATCCTAAAAACAACAAAGAGGAACCAATGAAATACCTCAAAGAAAATTAATGTTGTAGAGTAAATGTCCATAGCAAAAACTCTTATTGTAATAAGGTGAAAATATAAAGGTAGAAATAATTACCTTTTTCCTAAAAATCCTATAATATGGCCTTATATTAATAGAATTTCAATCAGTTTTTCAATGTAAAAAATTGAGATCTACAATCCACATGCTATAGATCCCATGCATTCTAGATTGTGAAGAATAAAAATGCTCCACAAGCTATAAATACCTTGTATCCCAACTTGTGGAAGCCAAAAATGCTCCACAAGATACAAATTCTAGGTATTCTAGCTTTTGGGGGCTAAAAATACTTCATAGGCTATAAAAATTGATATTTTCATCTCACACTCTATACATTTTAGCTCCAAATGTTATCCAGCATGTGGACACAACATGTGGGATTTGGGCTTTAATTTCACATGCTAGGCATCCTAGGCCCACATGTGAGGCCACATGTGGAAGTAGCATGCAAGGTGAGAAATTAGTCAAAACTACTCACATGCTATAAAAAAGTGTTCAAAATAGTTGTAGAATTTGTTAAATATTTGATAGCAATCATGGTAGAATCAACTAGCAAAAAATTAGGATGTTCATAGCCTATTTAAGCTAAAGTTTGCATCTTCTTAGAGAGTTTTGGATCATTTTTTCATTTAACTAAACTTGAGACTTTTGGAGAAATGTAGATATCCAAGAGTCCATAACCATTTTCATCCAACATAGAACATCTGGAGTAGAAAGAACCAACGGTAAGTGAAGTACAATAGCAGATCGAGTGAAGAAACAAAAGTGTAGATCTAGTGGCAGAATACACCATGTCATCTACATCAAATTTTAGAGACATTTTTCTATTCTTGGGCTTTCATAGCTTACAATCTATATTTTCCAAACTCTTCTTTCACATACAAATTTTTAGTTTCTTTATTTTGTCATATCCTTCCATGCATCTCTCTATTCTCAGATTTAACATTTTAAATACCTCTTTGTACATTTTCATGTATTTTTATAACCTTGGTAATGGACCCCCTAAGTCCTCAAATGATCAAAAAGATTGTTTGATGTGCTTTGGATCCTTTTTCAAGGCCCATGAATATAGGATTAAACTATTCCAGTTGGAAATTTGTGACACTCAAACACTAAAATTTTCCATTGCTACACCTTGCATCTTCATTGATGTATCGCATCCCATGCGATACCATGTACACGATATCGCAGTGCACCATCATATCTATAAATAAGAGGTGGCACTCCCTTGTTTCCTCATCCTAGGCTAGAAGTAGGGAAACTCTAGCAGATTGTTCACTCCAGAGATAGAATATTTTCCATGTGCCCACTATAGGAGTCCTAAAGTGAACAGATCTTTATTCGAGCAACATTGTACCTGAACACAAGTTGTGTATAGAAATAAAGCTGAACTTCCTGGATAAACCTTGCAGTGCATGGAATAGGATTTTATTTAATGTTATTTATTGCTTTCTCTGTCACCCTTATCTCCTAGTAATGCGGAATGAGTACAACTTGATTAAGAGCATTTAAGGATGTGTACGGATAATCAAGGAATGGATGCTCATTGCACTTAGGCTAGATTAGATTCTCTCAACCCTTTCCTCCTCGTTAAGTACCTCAGTATGACCACTTCAAGCATGTGCGTTATGCATGGTGATCCCAGCAACAATTAGCATTTGGTAGCCACCGTTGCATTAGTTCAAGGTGTGTATGATAAGTGGGAACGAATGCTGATGCTAGGTAATTTAGACTTAGTTCATTAGTTAGAGTTAGTAATTAGTTGCTCAACCTTCACCTTGTTAGCATACGAGACATAAAACATAAAAGACTATAAAAATCATATACCTTGGACTTACTTAACCATACACCGTGACAACTACAAGTAAGTCTGGGAAGACAACGAATGATTAACCCTAAGTGTTTCATGGGGAGTATAGGCACTTAGTCTATGGAGTTCAACTGGATCGCACGTGCTACACTCATATTCATATGGTTGAGTGTAGGGGTATCTCGCCACTCATCATTGGTGCCATTGTTGGGGACTAAGTGTTTGTGCGCTAAATAGAACATAGGATATCACTCACATCGTTGGGAGCCTAAAAGAACCTTTGGGTTAATCAAGATAAAAAATTATATAATGGTAATTAGCACACCAATAAGACACTATGTCTTCTTCTTCTTCTCATGAGAGCAACTCACCACCTAGGGACAATACAAAGAACAGTCGACAATCAAAAACACATAACCAAAATCTGCCAAGTCCTAAATAATACCAAATAGTCTATACTCATCCCAATGAGTATATTCCAAACTTTACGTTTATCCTCCATCAAGAAGAACAGCTGTGATGGAGAGATTTGCAAGGTAACATCGTGTTATCTCTAGATCGATCAATCCCCAACATGCTCCTCCATGCTTTGGCATAGATCAGCATGAGTCAGCTGTATGCTGAATACATTATAGGTGACTTTGATACAATGGATTATTATCCCACAGAAGCAAAATGTATGAGGGACTCAAGGCAGGAGAGCCAAAATACATTGTTGAAGGGCAAAGAGGTCCTGCACATCCTTAGCAAAATCAAAGATGGTGAACCACTCATAACAGGTTCACTATTAAAAGATGTTCCCCCTCCTAATGATGGTTAGGAGGTCAAGTATTAGAACCTATGCTCAATGATACATATCACTGGTTCTGATCCCCGTGAACACCAACTGTTCACAAAGGGAACAACAACAAAAGACAAGGATGGGCACTTAGATCGTCATCACAATCAGGGCTGTAGCAGCCGAAGAGAAGGTAGGAAGCATCNCAAGGCATTTAAAAGATAGTCAGATCAAATGCTTAGACATGAACAACATCCCACGATTTGAAGGGGGATACAACGCTGATTCACAACATCATTTATAGGTGTTCCACGATGCTTGCACCTTGGAAAATATAAAGAATAAGTGGCAAAAACTTAAGTTGTTTCCCAGGACACTCACCAAGGAAGTAGAGAGTTGGTACCGGTCCTTAGAATCAGAAACCATTAGTAGGTGGAGTACAATGCTAGAACTCTTCAACGATAAATATCAAATGTACTCCAAAGTGTCTAATTTGCGTANATGGGCTCAGACATGAGACAAGGAGAACCCTTGGGACTTATGCCCAAGGGAGACTATCAGAACTTAGAGCCCATGATGTTCATCGCTTGTTGGAACAAGTAGCAAAAGAAGAAGGTAAACTACGAAAAAGAGAGAGTGTGGAAGAATACAACCGTGATCCCTCCCTTCAGAAGAAGGGAGTGAAATTTTGTGATGAAGAGGATGAGTTACCATTCGAAGAGTTGGTGAACAAAAAAACCTTGTCGATTCAAAAATGAACAACAGACCTATTGGCTAAGATGGATCAATTGTGGGATTCCTTAGACTCCAGACTTAAAACTGTCTTGAAAATTGTAGAAGAGTCTAAGGTAGAACAAAGTAGTGACAAAGATAAGACAAAGCAGAGAGATTTAGGCCCTACACATAACAAGGGTAAGGGAAAAATTACTATCTCCGATGAAGTTGTGGAATCAGAAACAGATGATGACAGTGGATGTGAGATCTGCTACTATGACTATCCTAAGGGATGTTGTCCAATCATCTCACATCTATAGGAGTCTGGGGTGTATGCACTTAACCCAAGACTCAACCAATAGCAAACACCCCAAAGGTTACCTTATCCTCAAGGTAACCCAAGGCAATTCCACCAACCACTAATGTACAATCCAAGTGGAACTCCACCACAACCCATCGGACAGCATCAGTAGTGGTAATACCCATAATCATGGGGGATGCCACCACCAACACAATGGTACCCTTACCAGTAGCCCGATCCATATGGTTATTATGTGCAGCATCCGGTTTCTCCAAGTGACTCTATGGGTCACACAACTCCCCAACGTCACTACCAAGTTTGGGAGTACTTTAGGAGGACTCCTTCTCCTCTGGGAGACATCCCACATATACACCATCCTCTAACTCCATCCGTACCTCTTCCACTGTAGTTCCCATAACACCTCCTGCTCCAACAATACAAGGGGAACTCCCTACTCAACCACAGCAATGTAATGCTATGAGAGCCGTAAAAATTCAACCCGATGCTAGTTTTGATAACTGTAAAAAGAGAAGACCTTTCTTTAGAACCAAAATCCCAAACAAGCTCTCACAACAATCGGTTGAGTCTAGGTACACTCCTCCACCATCTAACACTTCGGAGCACCCTTCAGTCCAACAGAGCTGTACACATACAGTTATGTTAATGCATACCATAACCAACTGGATCAAGGTAGGCTGCCTTCCCAGGAAACTAACTAATCCTGGAAGCTCCTTAATCTATTTACAAATCACTGAGAATGAACCACATAAGGCTCTTCTTGACTCAGGTTCCAAAGTCAATTTAATATCACGAGAGATGTATCAAGCCTGGAACCTGTCCCAACTTAAGAAGAGCAACATCCAACTAGAGCTGGCAGACCAGTCCATCACCATTCCCTTGGGATTGATGGAGGACATTGTTACCACTATGTGTGGATGGTCTTACCTAGCTAACTTCCTAGTGATAGAAGTTAATAGCAACAATGAAGGGGACTTCCCAATTATAATGGGAAGGGCATGGCTGAGTACAGTAAATGCATGCCTTAGGATCCATGATCTTTCCTTGGAAATTTCTTAGATAAACATTTATGGAAAGATCGAGAAGAGGAAAGTTCCATGCATCACGTACAGTGATTCATCGGGTGATGACATGAAGGAAATGCCTCCATGTAACAGGTGTTCCCTTGAAATTTTGAAATAAAGATGCCTGTATGTAGCAACCACACAACAAGTAGTACACACTCCATGGTTGACAACTACTCGAAAGAGTAAACAAATATGCATGGAATGAACTGAGGAGACAAAACATGCTACAATGAAGGCATAGACACATTGGAATATGAGCATCGCCAACTTCCACCCCTTAATCTAAGAACATCAATTGGGAGGAGTTGGGCACTTCTACGAAATTCAAATAGACGTTCATTATTTTGGATCTCTCACTTACAATTTAGTCATGGGGGAGATGGCCACCTATGCTAATCATATGGGGGCCCTCAGTTCTTTTTAAGTTTTTTTCTTACACATTTTTTCACACGTTTTTGACATACATGTTTTTGTTTTACAATTTCTTCAACTTTTTTTGTTTTTGTTTTACAACTTTCTTCAACTTTTATTATTTTTTTTCAACATCGTTATACTTTTCCATTGTGTGTGTGTGTGTGTGTGTGTGTGTGTGTGTGTGTTCCACCCTATAAGTTTGTCACCCAATAACTATTCTTTGTGATGGTATGAACTGTTTTCATGTTGATTGCTAATGTTTGGTTTTTACCTTTAAGTCACAATGTTGATACTAAGGTATTTTTCTTTTGATATGATAGGCAATGAGTTCACTTCATCCATCCATCCACCAGTTTCTATGGTCTCTCTTGGCTTGGAAATGTATATTCTCCTTCATAATAAGGACTTTAACGAATCGGTGACTGGGCACTTCTCAAACTAAGGAAGGACTCAAGGTTTGAAAAGGGTGTGACTTCAAGGGAACTTGATGCTTTGGTGTTGGCCATTCTCTTGGGTGCTTGGATGTTTTCTTCTTGGGTTTTCTTGTCGTTCTGATGTTACCCAATTATCGGAAGTTGAGACAATAAAAATAACAAATTCTTTGCATGGTGTGGTTCTCACACATAAAAACACAAAACACAAAACAAAACAAAAAAAAAGAGAAAAAAAAAGTGAAAAGTGAGAATTCAAAGCACACCCCACCCCTTAGACAAAATAATCAATTGGGCTACACGCACTAGTTATGGAACTAAAAATGTTCCCTCTAACTAAGGCCCTTCTCACTTCCCATTCTCTTCTTGTTTTGTCAAAATGGTGGTGACTCTTGGGTGAAGGCATTCTTGTTACTTCAAGAGGATGGTTTGGCCACATGCATTAATGTGAAGTCACTGGAAGTGGTTTGTTTGAGGTTGGAGTTGAAATGAGATTTTCCAAGTCACTTTAATCATAAACTACA